>JAKTVF010000004.1:0-162556 GCA_030557055.1 Candida tetrigidarum
TCAATAGCCAAAGCAGCAAACTCTGCTTTCTCGTCCTTAAAAACCTTATCTAATGAACAAAGATCATCTGCATTACAAAAAATCTACGATGGTTTGTTGAAGAATAAAGATAAAGTCCTTGAATCCAATAAAATCGATATGGATAATGCAAGATCCAATAACTTGTCTTCTTCTTTAATCAAAAGATTAGACTTGTCCAATCCAGGGAAATATGATTCTATGTTACAAGGTATTTTGGATGTGGCAAATTTACCTGATCCAATGGGTAAAATCACCTTGGCTAAGAAATTAGATGAAGGGTTGAATTTATACCGAGTCACTGCACCAATTGGAGTTTTATTGATTATCTTTGAAAGTAGACCAGAAGTTATTGCCAATATAACTGCGTTGGCTATCAAGTCAGGTAATTCTGCCATTTTGAAAGGTGGTAAAGAATCCTATCAAACTTTTAAAATCATGAGTGATATCGTTAATGAAACTTTACAGAATGAAACTGATGTTCCTGGGGATGCTATACAATTAATTCAAAGTAGAGAAGATGTTGCTGGATTATTGGATCAAGATAAGTATATTGATTTGGTTATTCCTAGAGGATCTAATGAGTTGGTTCGTAATATTAAATCAAACACCAAAATCCCAGTGTTGGGTCATGCTGATGGTATCTGTTCAATTTATGTTGATGAAGAATTCGACATGAACAAAGCTAAGAGAATAATTGTTGACTCCAAGACCAATTATCCTGCTGGATGTAATGCAGTGGAACAATTATTACTCAATTCTAAAATCCCAGAAAAGGACGTGGTTGAGATCTTGAACATATTGATTGCTGCAAAGGTTACTGTTCATGTTACTCCAGAGATTAAAAAACTATTATCCGAAAGTGAGTTTGTCAAAGATGTTGAAGATGATTCTTTTGATAAAGAATACCTTTCATTTGATATTTCTGTTAAATTGGTTGACAATGTCGATAGTGCTATCAAACATATCAACGAACATTCTTCCAAACATACAGAAAGTATCATCACTGACAACAAAGCAACTGCTGAGAAATTCTTAAAGAGTATTGATTCTGCTGGTATTTACTGGAACGCTTCCACCAGATTTGCTGATGGTTTCAGATACGGGTTTGGTACTGAAGTTGGTATAAGTACCAACAAGATTCATGCTAGAGGACCAGTTGGTTTAGAAGGTTTAATGAGCTACCAATACCAATTGAGAGGAGACGGTCATATTGTGGGAGAATACGTTGGTGGTGGTGGTAATAAATTATTTATTCATGAAGATTTACCTACTGATAAAATCACTATCTAATCACAGCATCTTTAAATTCTTCAAAATCCTTTGGAGGATAGTCAGGGAAAAAGTTTATAATGTTGTCAATATATTGAAATCTATTATCATGTGGAGGTGGGGAACTAGGAGGAATCAAATCCAATTCACTCCATTGTTTCAAACTGAAGAAATCAGTCAAGTTTTTAATCCATGTCATTCTTATATCAATTGTTGTTAAATCGTCATCGATTAGAATCATTTCTCTTAATCTGCTTCTTATTAACCCCAAATTCTCAATGGCTTTATTCACATCCACATCTTCAAACTCTTTAGCTATATTATCTTTGATCATTCTTGATAATCTTGGAGATTTACCATTGGTACTGATCATAATTTGCAAATTGTCCTGATTGATCATAGACCCAAAGTAGAAATCGCATAGATTTGGTTTATCAGCGATGTTAACCGGTAATCTCAAGTATTTACATTGATAGTAAATCTTTGTCGACAAGTCATAATCGTCAATACAACAACAGACGACAGCAAACACTTCTTGGAAAACTTGTTGATCGATTAAATTATAATTATCTTCAGTGACCAAATCCAAGTCATTAATCCTGGAGTTGATATTTTCATATAATGTCAAGTCATTTGATTGGTAATCACGTTGTAGTAAATTGTGAATCTTTCCTTGGTCGTTTAATTCAAGAATCTTGGGGTGTATTCTTGATGTACCTGTAATTACGGTAATTTTCGCCTGGGCTGTTATTAAATGTTGTATACGAGATAATGCAACGTCTCCTGATCCTATAACTAAGCAATGCTTATCTTTTACTTGCCAAGCAAGAAGTAATGAACCCTTTGTTTCTGACATTAATGTACTTTAGTGTGTGAGTGTGTGTATGACAATGTACCTCTCATATAGATTGGACTAAATAATTTTTCTTTTTTTTGTTAAAGAAAAAATTAAACACGACAAAAAAAACATGAACCTCCTTTTGACGCATAATACACGACTAACAACAAAAGAATCAACAATCAGTTTACTCAAGTGTAATCTTAATGGCTATTAACCTCGTGGGTTTGGGGATCCTATTATCATCGTATAATTTTTTTTTCTTTGGTGGTGGTTAAAAAGCTTGTCTTAGCGAGTTTCTAAACCTAAAATCATGGAGTTTTTCTTAATATAGTCCCAAGTTTAATAGATGGTTAGATGCAGATAGTTAGATTCTCGTCTATTTCAGATCGTTATTTTTTGTGGGCTGATTGAGTTTGGCGATCCACTCTCTAACCGGGGTTTCCTAATCCATAACGAAAGAAAGGAAAGAAAGGAAAGAAAGGAAAAAGGGAAGATAATAAAATTATTTCTACTTGTCTCTGGTGCCTCTTGGCAAAACGTAGTTTTGAATTAATCGAAATTTGTTAAGTACGAAACCCAAATATATGCAAATAGCAATTCAGCATAATATTGCGTGGGACATTGAAAATTTCATGTTGAATGTTAACCATTGCATAATTCTATGGCGACATTCTACGTCGACTGGAATCGCCACAAACTATTATGGTTGTAAGTGGGATGATGTATACATAAACAAAAGAAAAGATAATACGAACATTCACAGATTATGGTTATATACGTAACATAGAGAGTTGGGTTAAAATTATGGAATTATGTACCTAAAAAAAAATGCCATACATATTTCTTGGTGGTTTCCATTATTTCTTGGATTGCTTCCTCACATTTCCATTTTCTCCTAATATTTTGTAATCCCCAATATTTTCTTCCCGTTTTTTTTTTTAATTGATTTTATATAATTTTGTGGGGGACCCTAGGTTGAAGAAGTTTCTTTTAAAAAAAATTATTAAAATGCCCTGGATCAGTCATTTAACTACTAACATTTACAAATCGTGTAAGATCTTGAAACATTGTAATAACGTGACGTGATTGATAAATTGGAATTAAAGAAGAAGAAAAAAAATCTAAAACGGACAAGATCTCTAAGGCGTTTGTTTCGATGGACTATTTCGTAAATAACACAAATGTTCAAATGTTCAAAATTTTATAAACCAACCACAATACACTACAATAGATTTATAGAACAACACAGAAACGCGTATTTAAAATGATAGTACATGTGAGAGGTAACACAAACTATTGTCATGTAACCACAGCCCTCATTCCCCTCCACTTGCTTCAACTCATAACTTATTATTCCTTCATCATTTCCTTTGTTTTTAAGTCGTGTGAGTGTATTTCTTTTTTTTGTATTTAAAACTAAAATAATAAATAAAATATTTTCCTTTGTTTGTGTAATATTCAATGCTACCAGAATATATTTACATTGTTTTTTTTCTCTCTCTATTGGTGTATTCGTTATTTGTTTAAAGTTCTATTTTAGTACCATTTGCATCTTTCTCTTCTCCTTTCACTTTTAATTCCACAATTTTTTTAGGTAATTTCATCCAGGGAAGCTACAAGCACTTTGAGTTTCTTTATAGTTTTTTAAAAAAATAATAATCAGTTCCTTCGATGAATTTTTCTTTCTTTCTTTCTTAATATAAAAAAAATCTACCGACAACAACAACAACAACAATTCTGTTATCATTTTACCTTATCCTTCCTTCCTTTCTTTTTCTTGTATACTATCTTTCTAGGCATACTTTTGAAAAAAAAAATGGGTAAAAGCATATTAAATTCAATACCCTATACTTACCTCTCAGGTACCAAGACAACTCTAAGGAGAACAAAAACATGGTTTGTATTGGTGCTCATAATTGCCATAGTATCGATTTCAACAACACTAATCTATTCACAATTTAATTTAATAGACGGTTTTATTGGCACATATAACGATGGCTTCAACCCAGAGGAACACGAAAAAGTCATAACTGATCAACAGATGTTGCATCGTGATAAAAAAACCATCATATTCCCAAATAGTTTCCCCGTGGCAGATAATAAACTCGTCAACTATTATATTAAAGATTTGGAAGAAGCTTTAGATCCAGAAGATTTGATATTTAGAAACAAATTCTCCCATAGATTACCAAAAGATTTGGAATTCACCAGTAAAGAAGAAATCGAATTATTTGGTGCTTGGATCAATGTCCCCAAATTAGCCGAAGATGATGCCGATGGTAACAAACAATGTCCCACATTATCCCGTAAGATTAATGTTGAAGGAAGTCCACCAATAAATAAAAATGCCAATCTAAAAGAAATCTTGGCCAAGTTTATGCTTGAAAATGGTACTTATTATCAAGAGGTGTCACCATTTTTCCCAGATTTGGAAAAACAATTAAGGGAAAACACTATTGATAAACATTGGTTTCAGTTGATTGGAAGCTCGGTCTTTTTAAAAGAATATGGGGTTCATTTAATGATCTCAAGAGTGTTTCATACCCAAACTGGTAATAAAGTGCAACCAGTTATATCATTATCATATCTTCAAGTATTTGATCGAGATTGGAATGAATTGAACGATATTGAATTGATTGTTCCTAGTGAAGATAATATTCAGGGTTATAAGCCAATCATGTATCCACAATTTGCTCCTATGCCAGTATATCATAATGAAAAACAAAAAGCCGGGAGGTTTTATGGAGTTGAAGATCCTCGAATCCAATTAATTATCAATCCACAAGGTTATGAAGAACCAATAATTACTTATAATTCCCATCATAGAAAAATCAGTGATACCAATTTCGGTCATGATGAAGAAGGTACAGTTAAATTAAAGAGTTATAGATCGATCTTTATGGGATGGTTATGGAGAACCCAAATGGGGAAAACAAATTTGGAAGAATTGCCAGTTAAAGATAAAACAGCCGACACTATGGAATATATCAAAGTTAAAGAAATGAGAAGACCTGATGATAAACGTAGTCCTAAAGAGAAAAACTGGGCCATGTTTTTAAATCATCATGATAGATTAGAGTATGGATATGATAATTTTATCTACTTTGTTTATCAATTCAAAAACGTGAAGATATTAAAATGTTCAATTCATGACGATGAATCCTGTATATGGGATTATGAAGTTGATACCTACATGGGTTCAGGATCATTACATGGAGGTAGTGAACTTGTCAATGTTAATCAATTCCTTGAAGAAAATAGTCACCAACCAGAGATTTCAACACTTGTGGATAAATTTCCTAAGAATCGTGAAATTTGGGTTGGGTTAGCCAGAGCCGTTCGTATTGATTGTGGATGTGGAACCAAAATGTATCGATTGAATTTGGTTGTATTGATGAAAGACAAAGACAAGTATAAATTTGCTTACGTATCATCATTCTTCAGTTTAGGTATTGAAATCTTGCCATGGAATGAAGATAAGAGTTTATGTGAAGGGAAGAATTTAATCATCCCTAATGGTATTTCTAGCTGGACATTAGAAAGAAACTCTGAAGGTGGATTAAATGATATTATGGCATTTACTATTTCAAGAAGAGATGCTACTATAGATGTGGTTCATATGAAAGGATTATTAAATGCATTGTTTTTGGATGAACAACATCCTAAATTAATGGAACCTAATCAACATGGTTTCAATACAGACACACATATTGAATGTGCATTGAAGGCATCTGATAAATTCTGTAAAGTGTATGCTGCTAATGTCAAAGCATTCGAGGATGCCAATAAACCTAAGGAAGAAGATAAGAAAGAAAAAGAAGAAAAAGATAAACCAAAAGATAAACAAGGATAGTTATATTTATAGGTTATAATGAGAGAAATATAATATAATGGATATTATGAGAAATCCAAAATAGAGGAATTTGGTTCTTGTAAGCGAATATCTGGTACGTCACGTGATGTACACACAATACTCTTTTGTGGCATACGATATTAACCCGTGATGTCATTGTACTCGTCCTTGTTATTGTTGCCCACGTTTCTTGAAAAAAAGTTGTCCCCCCTTTTAAAAAACTTTGCCAACAATCAGATACACAAAGGAAACAACTACGAGGCTTAATTATTTGGTATTGTTAGTTTTGAACAAAAAAAAAAATTGAGCGGGGATTGAATTATTGTTGAGCACTGGAATATTACACTAATTACGAACAAGTCGGCGGTGCAAAAAATAGAAAAAATCAACAAATAAATAAATAAAATGTACAATGCTTGCACCTACATACTCTCTCTTGTTCGTATGTAGGTGATGGCAACGTGTGCTGAAGCTATTTATAGTTAGACTTTAAGATATATACGCAGATTTTAGATACATTAAAGTATAAAGTTTAGTTAGAAAAAGTATAATGGGTTAAATATTCCAATACCTCGTAGTTATCACCTTAAAACAGTTAATGGGCTATTCAAGGGAAGGTGCTATCTAGATCCAAATAATATCCACAACCATTACGTAATTATCTTAATGGTGGTTAAAAGTTCCTAACCTCTGTGTATCTATTGATGGGAGACCACCAAACCGTTATCTTTTTTTTTTCTCGTGTAATTTTTTTTTGGTTCCGCGCTTGTGTGTGGTGTGGTGTGGTGTGGGAATATTCTGTATCTGTATGATGTAATGCAGGACTTAAAAAAATTTAACATTATTTCATCTAGACATGCGTTTCTTCAAAAAAACTCAATTTTTTCTAAATTCTAGAATTATTTACTTTCTTGCATGACCTTAATAACACTATAAGAATCAAACGTTTATCAGATTAACAACATTCTTAAACCTTTTCCACCATGGATTAACGAATTAATAACGAAAGGAAATGTTCTCCCTTTCGTTTTTCAAATATATATTGTGTCGTGTATTTACCATATTCCTCTGCAACACCTACAAAACAAAAACTAAATTTTGTGCTTGACAAGTATTACACAAATATATACTTCCACTTTCTAAATGCATAAAGCACTAGAATTGAGTTTTGATATTTGTCCCTATATCTGACCAATATCTTTTAAAATCACCCGATAATATGACTATTTTTTTTTTTAGTGTTCTAAACCTTAATAGTTTTGTATTGGTTTATATTTTGTACTATACGGTCTTTTTAAAAAAGTTTCTTTTTATTTGTGTATTTCTTTATTATTCTGTGTTATTCTTCCTTGTCAATCTTATCAAAAAAAAAAAAAGTAATATTTCTTATATTTCCAGATACATGTGGCGGTAAGGTACTTCTTCTTAATAGAGGCGTTTTGAGACAATATTTAGTTACTCTTCGTCTTTCGTTGTTTTTTGTTTTTTGTTGTTGTTGTTGTTATTTATTTTTGTAAAATTTTCATATCTATATATAAGTATACCTTCATACGTCCTAAGTAGATTATCTCCTTTTTACTTTTTGGTGACATTGACTTCTCAGCATGCATTTCATGGAAACCTTAGGGAACTTGGTATCATATACCGAATTGGTATTCTCCAATAAATCACTTCGGAAGAAAAGTTCTGTATTTGGTGTAATATTCCTCCTTGCCCTGATCACCATTGGAACTGTTTTGGTATACACTCATTATGACCTCTTACAAGAATTGACTTCTTCTTCAATAATATCTACATCGGAACAAAAACAATATAAACATGAACAAACACTATACCAACATCAAGAGCAAAATCGTGATAAGAGGACAATTATTTTCCCACAAAATTTCGAATTACAGGATAAACAACTAGTTGAATTTTATATGAAGAAAATGGAATTGGCATTAGATCCGCAAGATTTGATTTATAGAAATAGATTCACTCATAAGATACCTGACGATGTAACTTATAAACCTTACGACATTGAACTATTTGATTCGGGTACCTCTAGTTCCAATCTAGGTCAATGTCTGATGTTATCGTCTAAAATTCAAGTAGAATCTAGTCCTGCTTATAATAAAAACGGTGACTTGGTGCAAATATTAACTAGATTCATGCAGGAGAATAGTTCTTATTATCAAGAAGTTCAAGATTTATTCCCTGATTTACAAAAACATTTAGATGAAGGAAAAGTAGAAAAACATTGGTATCAACTCATTGGCAGTAGTGTGTGGTTGAAACAATATGGTGTTCATTTAATGATATCAAGAATATTATTCTCCGATGTTGGACGTCAAGATCTGCCGGTGATTTCATTAAGTTATTTACAAATCTTTGATAGAAATTGGAAAGAGTTGAATAACGTTGAATTAATCATTCGTGATGAGAAAGGCTCTTATAAACCTATCTCATACCCACAATTTGCCCCAATACCGGAATATCACAGTGAGAGAAAATTTGGTAAATTTTATGGAATAGAAGATCCAAGAATTCAATTGGTGGTTAATAAAAATGGTGATGAAGAACCTATTATTCTATATAATTCTCGTCATAGAAAAATCTCCGAAGCAAATTTCGAAAATGAACAAGAAGGAAGTATCAAATATAATAAATACCGATCGATTTTCTTGGGTTGGTTATGGAGAACTCAACGAGGCAAATCAAATTTAGAAGAAGTACCTAAAAAATCTAAAGGTAAAAAACCTCAAGAATATATTAAAATTAAAGAATTGATACGTCCAGATAATGAACGTAGAAGTACCGAGAAGAACTGGGGGTTGTTTTTAAATAATGAAGAAAGACAAACTTACGGATATGATACTCATTTATATTTCGTGTATCAATTCAAAGATACCAAGATTTTGAAATGTCCTTTGTATTATGACATTAATGATGATAATGAAGATGACCAGGACAATGAAAACAGCAATTCATGTAAATGGGAATTTGAAAGTAATGGCCATACTGGATCAGGTTCATTCCATGGAGGTACTGAATTAGTCAACATCAATCAATTATTCGACTCATACGATTATCCACAATTAAACAAATTAAAAGACATAATCCCTGAGGGAAGACAAATATGGATTGGATTTGCACGAGCAGTGTTAAAAGGATGTGGATGTGGAAATATGTTTTATCGACCAAACATGGTAGTTTTAATGAAAGATAAAAAGGATTATAAATTCGCGTATGCTTCACCATTTATTGATTTTGGTATTGAAATATTAAAATGGACTGAAGATAAAGGCTGGTGTGAGTCGAAAAACTTGATTATCCCCAATGGTATATCAAGTTGGACAATCGAACAAGACGACAAGGATAAAGATAATAATCTCATGGATTATATGTCATTTACAATTTCAAGACGTGATGCAACGGTAGATGTCGTTTATGTTAAAGGGATCATAAAAGCCTTGCTTTTGGCAAATAGTAATCCACGATTACTACATCATGAACAACAAGGTTTTAAAACAAATACTAATCTCGATTGTGCATTGAGAGGTTCAGAGAAGTATTGTAAATTGTATGGTGAGCAGAATAGTATCCATGAAGAATTTGCCAATAAAGAAAAAGAAGAGGCTGAAAAGCATAAAAATAATTAAATAGATAAATAAATAAAGTAAATATAAATAAGATCATGATGTACGAGAAAAAAAAAGAATTCTCCCGAGGGTGAGTCGAACACCCGACCATTAGATGGCAAGGTAGGTTTCATTGGAAACCCGTGTAAATCCATTACAGTCTAATGCTCTACCAACTGAGCTATCGAGAGTTGGTAATGTTCAAATATATGCCTGATTGAAAGAGGATTCCGTGAATAGGAGAATATGATTCTGGTTTTCAAGAAATTATATTGCAAAATTTTAAGGAAATTATAGAGTTCTCCAACAAACTTTAGAACTAATGACAAACACCTTTCATCATGGTAGGAAACAAAACTACACGTACTCCACTTTACCACAATTACCAGCACAATCCCAACTCTTATCCATATACATATATAATTCAATTTGTGAACCAACTTTTTGCAGTCGTGCGACTTAACCGAACACCATAAAATCTCTTGTCGTCGTTGGTTCAACAAAAAAAATGAAAACCACAGAAAGAAAAAAATTTTCCATTGGAGATTTTGTTCCAACTCCAAGATTCGTTTAAACATCAACTTTCCCCCTAGCAAACAAACAAACAAAAAAAAGATGGACTCGCCATTATCCATCACATTAGGTGCTCGTATGAGTGCCTATTTGGTCACTTCCAATGATTTCAAAAAACAAAGAAAGAGAATCAACAAACAATTAAAGAATTTACGTCATGATTTAGGATTGATCAATTCCAACACTAAAAAATACGAATTCCCTAAACTTACTCCTGAACAATTCCACGAGAATAAGAAGTTCGGATTAGTTTATTTATTCTTAGCCGAAAGGGATATCTTGTATGGATTGGAAATTAAAAACTTGATGGAAATAGACGAGAAACTGAAAAAGAACTATAAGAATTTGATGATTACTAAATTTAAACGATCCTTAAATCATGCTGTTGATCTTTTGGAATTGACTAAAAACGACGCCAATGATAACGTGAAAATAGAGTTGTATGTTTATACTGCTTTGATTGTTGGTCAGTTATCTATCATTCAGAAAAAATGGTCAAAAGTGCTTAATTCTTTTGCAATTGCAAAATGTTGTTTGGATTATTTGTACGATAAAGAACAAAAGACCAATACAGATGGTCAAGAAGATGCCCAACCAGAGAAAGATGAAGATGAGGAAGAAGAAGAAAAAGCATTCAATAAGACATTATACAGTGAATTGAGTGAAACTTTGGTTGATCCTTCATTGAAATTAGCCATTAATCAATTGGATTTACATTCCACCACAGATTTGAAATCCATTTCTCGTAAATACTGTCACGATAATGAAATCACATACTTGAAACCAGTATTAAGTTTGATTGGTGACAAATATACCACAGATATATCTAGTTCTGTTGAGGTTTCTAAAGAAATTAACTGGAGAAACCACGAAGCCGTGATTTATAATGATGAAGTCAGTTATAAGATTTCTAATTTAAATAACAACTTACATTGGGACCAAACCAATGATATCAACAAATTTGATTCAATTATAGCCGAATGGTTGGAAATATTAAATTTACATAAATTGGATACAGAAAAAAACCAAGATGATGATGATTTAGAACAAGTTCAAAACAGAGCTATCTTGTTGACTTATATCAATTACAACTTGTTGTTTACCAAATTGAAAAGAGATGTATTGTTGATTGGACAATTGACTGCTGTTGAAGATAACAAAGATGTCATTAGATTGTATAATGGTGTGATTGCTATTGTTCAAGAATTGAAAGATTTACCTGGTGTTTATAATGATGATGACTTGTATTATTCATTAAACAATTTGGAGAAATATTTCACTTATAAGAAATATCAAATCATAGCGGAATCATACCAATTCAAATCATTATTTGGAGAATCATTAAAGATTTATCAATACATTGATGAAGAAATTTCCATTGCTGATGATTTTTATAAAACTAAATTCCCATTTGATATAAGCAATAATGAACAAATTGCATTTTTCAAAGTTGACATCAAGAAGAAAATTTTGCAAAACCAAATCAGTGCCCAGTTTGAGTCATCTAAAGGTACTTCAAACTATACATTGGAAAACATCAACAAGTTTCCTAAGGATGATTTATCAATTCTTAATTTGAATAAGATTGAACCAATAATGTGTAAACCTGTATTATTTGATATTGCGTTCAATTATATTTCTTATGATTTGGATAAATCTGCAGCAAAGAAACCACAACCTGTTTCAACCACAACATCACAACCACAGCCACAACAAGAAGAAAGTACCACCGAATCATCTGATTCTAAGAAACGTGGATTATTTGGATTTTTTGGACGTAATTAAATAGCCCTATTTCTTAGTAAATGCAATATAATACGATAACGCGCAAAATTGGGTCTGGGGTTTCGGTATATGAAACCCTGGGGGATTCTGGCGTCTGTAGAGTTGACACCGCGACATGAAACAATAAACAAAAAAAAAATAACTGAAAAATTTTTTGTTGTCTTTTTTTGACAGCTGTATTAAAACATTCAACATAATGCAACACCAACATAAGCATCATGGAAATGTATTTACATTAATAACATGTGTTCTTGGATTATATGGGACTTTCTTAACCTGGTCGATATTACAAGAACGTATAAATACCAAACCATATGGATCTTCAACATCATCTACAGTTGAATATTATCAATCACCTTTAATCATCAATATAATTCAATCATTATTTGCATCTATAATTGGATTGATCTATAACTACATAACCAACAAATCATCCAAATCATCATCATCATCGAATCCATTTAACATATTTATCAAGAATGGAGATCAGAATATGAATGTATTAAAATATATGGTTTTAATATCTATAACATCAAGTATTGCATCACCTATAGGATATAAATCTTTAAATCATTTAGATTACTTAGCCTATTTGTTGGCTAAATCATGTAAATTGATACCGGTGATGTTTATCCATTTTGTATTTTATCAAACCAAATTCCCTGTTTATAAATATATCGTGGCTATTTCAGTTACTTTAGGAGTGACGATATTTACCATGGGTCATGCTAGTACTAAAACCAAGATAAATGATGGGAATACCAGTTTAGGAATGGTTTATTTAATTGGATCAATGTTATTGGATGGATTAACTAATTCAAGTCAAGATCAATTATTTAAATTGAAATTAAATAATAAATTAACCAGTGGGAAATTAATGTGCATTTTAAATTTATTAATTTGTTTATGGACTTCATTATATACTTTGATTTTCCAATTTGATGAGTTTGATAAAACTTGGCAATTCACAAAGAAATATCCGGAATTATTACTTGATTTAATTGGATTTGCTATATGTGGAGGAATAGGACAAATATTCGTGTTTGTGATATTGGAAAAATTTGATTCAATTATATTGATAACAGCCACAGTTACAAGGAAAATGTTAAGTATGATTTTAAGTGTGGTATTATTTGGTCATTATTTAACTAGAGGACAATGGATTGGGGTTGGTTTGGTATTTGGTGGCATAGGTTATGAAGCATTGATTAAATTCCAACAAAAACAACAATCAAAGAATAAAAAAGTAGATTGATATAGAGTGATAGTAAATAGACATCGGTTATTATTCCTTTTGGGGATTAGCTGGACCTAAAATGAAAACACCTCAGACGAGCCCCGGTTCGAGGAAAAACAAAAACAAAGCAATCTCTAAAATTTAGTTGTCAAACAAAGCCAAATCAAAGAGACAAAAAAAAAAATCTCCACCACTAGTACTACCACCTACAAACTATCACCATCATCATACACATGGCAATATTGTACAAGTATTCTATGTTTTCCAATAATAGATTTATAATATCATTAGAATCAACATGTTGTTTTTTAGCAACTTTATTTCCTAAAGTCTTTTGTACAGTTGTTTTAACCTGGTCATTATACGTTCTACTATTTATAATCCCAAACTATATCCATTCTTCATCATTATCAACCATATTAAACATAATTGGTATAATACTATATTTATTATGTATCTATACCTATTATAAAATCATCATAGTTGGACCTGGATCTCCTTTAGATTATGAAGAATTAAAAATCAATAACGTATCAAGAATCTCAGAAAACCCATATGCTAGTGCTGACAACACTGAAGATAACCCAGAGGATATGGAAATCCCACCGGATTTTTTGAAATTACATACAACGATGAAAGTAAATGGCACCCAAGGATATAGATATTGTACGAAATGTTCAGTTTGGAAACCAGATAGAAGTCATCATTGTTCATCATCGGGGAAATGTATTTTAAAAATGGATCATTATTGTCCTTGGTTTTCTACATGTATTGGATTTTTCAATTATAAATTCTTCATCCAATTCTTATGTTATATTGCCTTGTATTGTTTGTTTTTGTTTATCATTTGTTCTACAATCATTTATCAATTTTTGATGAATGGATTATTTGAGGACGAATTTATTTCCTTAAATCTTGTGTTTTTATTAGTAATGTCGTTTGCGTTTACACTTGCCGTTAGTGTATTTGCCATATTCCTGCTTTATTTATGTGGTAAGAATTTAACCACGATTGAATTCCAAGAAAGAAGATGGAATGGAAGAGGTGATAGTGAGAACAACCAAGGTAATCGATTCAATTATGAATTTGATGCTAATGGAAAGAAACAAAAACTAGATAATATATTTGATCTTGGATATAAAGAAAATTTCAAACAAGTATTGGGTCCAAATGTATGGACTTGGTTATTACCTATTGATATTAATAAAAAATCAATCTTGTGTCAATATCGAAATGGGATTAATTTTCAAGTTGATGAAGAAACGTATGCTAAACATCTTCATAATGTAGAATTACAGAATCAACTTAACCAACAATTAAGAAGTTATAAAGATCGTATTAGAAGAGAACGTGAAGCTAATGTGTAGGGTGAATATATAAAGAATACATATATATTTAGTTAAGAAAGATATTGGCGTTTATCTTTGACAGTGCACACGCCAAACATTCCACAACAACAAGAAAAATAAAAACCACAGCGAAAAAAAAAAAAAAAAATTGTTGAACGAAAAATTCCCCATCAACAACCGACCGACAATTGAACAACAACAATAGCAAATATGTATGTTGACCTTCCCTTTGATGAATTAAAAGTAGATCCAAATCAAAAGAAACGTATTGCATATTTCTATGATGCCGATATTGGGAATTATGCTTATGGGGCAGGACATCCCATGAAACCTCATCGTATAAGAATGGCCCATTCATTAATTATGAATTATGGATTATATAAAAAAATGGAAATTTATCGAGCCAAACCAGCTACCAAGCAAGAAATGTGTCAATTTCATACTGATGAATATATTGATTTTATAAGTCGAGTTAATCCTGATAATTTAGATTTATTCACTAAAGAACAGATTAAATTTAATGTGGGTGATGATTGTCCTGTATTTGATGGATTATTTGAATATTGTGGTATTAGTGGTGGTGGATCTATGGAAGGTGCTGCTAGATTAAATCGTGGCAAATGTGATATTGCGATTAATTATGCTGGTGGATTACATCATGCTAAGAAATCCGAAGCTAGTGGATTTTGTTATTTAAATGATATTGTCTTGGGGATAATAGAATTATTAAGATATCATCCTAGAGTATTATATATTGATATTGATGTTCATCATGGTGATGGGGTTGAAGAAGCTTTTTATACTACTGATAGAGTTATGACTTGTTCGTTTCATAAATATGGGGAATTTTTCCCGGGTACTGGTGAATTAAGAGATATTGGAGTAGGTAAAGGGAAATATCATTCAGTTAATGTACCATTAAGAGATGGAATTGATGATGCTACTTATAAATCTGTATTTGAACCATTAATCACGAAAATAGTTGAATGGTATCAACCATCAGCTATTGTTTTACAATGTGGTGGTGATTCATTAAGTGGAGATAGATTAGGATGTTTTAATTTATCCATGAATGGACATGCCAATTGTGTTAATTTTGTCAAATCGTTTAATATTCCATTAATGGTTCTTGGTGGTGGTGGATATACCATGAGAAATGTTGCCCGTACATGGGCTTATGAACTGGGATTATTAAATAATGTGAAATTACCTAATGAATTACCATATAATGAATATTATGAATATTATGGACCAGATTATAAATTGGATGTTCGACCTTCAAATATGTTTAATCAAAATTCCACAGAATTTTTGGATAAAATTTTGATGAATATAATAACCAATTTAGAAAATACTAAACATGCTCCTTCAGTACAAATGAATGAAGTTCCTAATGATCCAGAAGATTTGGGTGATGTTGAAGAAGATACTGCTGAAGCTATTGATACTAAAGGTGGATCAGAAATGAACCGTGATTCTCAAATACAACCAGATAATGAATTTTATGAAGATGATGATAAAGATAAAGGCGAAAAAGATATATCTGATAACAAACAAGTAATTGAGAGTACCGAGGTGGCTAATGGAAAGGAAGCCGATAAAGTGGAGACTACGACCAACAAGGAAGAAGATGCTATGGATGTTGATAAACCAGAAGAGACAAAAGTTGAAGAGATCAAAGTCGAAGAAACTAAGCAAGAAGAATCAAAACCAATTGAACAAGATGATCAACCAATGGAAGATACAACCAAACCAACAGAAGATGAATTAAAAGAAATTGAAGAATTGAATAAAGAAGAATAGATTCTTGTATCAGTTGTTTTTAATAGTGTTTTATTTAAATGTATTAGTAGAAATTTAAAAGTCCGAGATTTTTTTTGTTAATATTGTATGTTTGTAGCCCGTGATTTTACATAAAACCGTTGTAGTGCTATAGATATCACGAGTTTTTAATATATCATGAGATTTTTTTCTTGCACAAGAGAAGAGGGGTGGGGGTTAGATTTACTAAAAAAATATTAATCAATTATAATCATCATTTAGATATTGTCATAGCATTAGAAAGTTAATTTACATTTGTGTGTGACTCATTAACGTTAATTGTTATTCCCGTCACTCTACTCTACTCCACACTGTCACACTCCACGATATCGTTTATTTTTTTCTGTTGCTGTTGCTCCCTCCTCTTCCTTGATAGAGAATCTTCCTTTGATGTTCTTCTGAATTGTTTTTTTTTTTTTTGAATATATATAATTTTTTTTACCCCAATTATATATAAAGAATCGTGAAACTTATCCGAGGTTAATTAATTCAATAATTGATTATTTTTTTTTTTTTTATTCCTATGTTGTTACCAATTCGAAATATATTCTTCAATTCCAATAAATTCAAACCCCTTCATCATTATCACCATCATCATCACCATCATCATAAACGACTAATACTAGGAATTAGAACAATGTCAACAAACAACAACAACCCACAACAAATACTTTCAATTCAAGATTGTTCACAATTACCAAAAGCTCGATTACCAGAATATATCAAATCATCAAAAAGTAGATTATACAATGTAATTTGGCGAGGTTCACCACCAACGAATGTGTATATTGCTAAAAAACCATGGGAACCATCAGTTCATAATGCCATGATTGAATTTATTAATCATTTACATAAAGATTATCCATCAGTGAATATAATTGTTAATCAAGAAGTTGCCGATATATTAATTGAAGAACTTGAAGATGAATCATCTGATGAAACGAAATTCGACCGTTCGATAAATCATGTGATATATACGGGGAATAATGAAGATATTGTGGATAAAACTGAATTAATGGTTACTTTAGGTGGAGATGGGACTATTTTACATGGAGTTAGTTTATTCTCAAATGTTATTGTTCCTCCGGTTTTATCATTTGCTATGGGAACATTGGGGTTTTTGTTACCTTTCAATTTCAAGAATTTTAAATTGAATTTTAAAGAAGTTTATGAAAGTAGAAGTAAAGCATTACATAGAAATCGATTGGAATGTCATGTCATTAGGAAGAATGGGAACAGTGAGTCTAAACTTGATAGTGATAACGACGACGATGGAGAAGAACTTCCAAGGAAGAAAAGATTCAAAACGCAACAAAACAATTCAATTAAGATTCAAGATTCTTCTAGTAATACAAATACAAGAACAAGAGAAATGGTTCATGCCATGAATGATATAACTATCCATCGAGCAAGTTTACCCCATTTAGCATCATTAGATATTTTCATTGATAATGAATTTTTCACCACCACATTTGCTGATGGAGTTATTTTAGCCACACCCACCGGATCAACTGCATATTCATTATCTGCTGGTGGATCAATTACTCACCCAGCAGTACCTTGTATATTATTAACTCCTATTTGTCCAAGATCATTATCATTTAGACCATTAATCCTACCTAGTCTGTCCGATATCATGATTAAATTATCGGAAAATAATAGAAATAATATGATTGAATTGACTATTGATGGGATAATTCAACCTCATTTACATCCTGGTGATGAATTACATATTACTTCAGAACATTCCCCTCAATTAGCTTCCCCGTCATCAACTCCAAGTGGTACTACTATTTCTACTGATAATTGTGGAGATATTCCTTCGAAGAATAGTCCGAAATATGGAATTTGGTGTATTGCAACCCATCAAAATCAATGGTCGAAAGATTTGAATTCTTTATTAGGTTTCAATAGTCTGTTTAGAGATCAAAAAGGAAAGAAATTACATTTATAGAGTGTGTATATAGTCGTCCTGTGTATAACATTATAATTTAATTGATAATTTGTTGCCAAAAACAAGTAATAACAATTTCTTGGTTGTCTTAAAAAAAACCCTGCGATAAATTGACAACAACTACTTTCTCTTACAAGTTATGTATGAACTAATAAATGAAACATTCACCAAGAATATAAGCATTTGAAAATGTTCTCTTAGGTTTGGGTTTGATTTGTTTCGGTTTGATATTTAATTTTTTTTTAGTTTTTACAATGGGAAAGTTTCTTGTCAAACTTGCATAAATTAACTACAGTGAAGTTGAAAGTGGACCATGTTTTTGTTTCATACCTTGTGTGGGGGTATACAAATTAACAACGATGGTCATGTTGAAGAGCATTAATATATGGCTGGCAGTTGTTTCATTATCATGATTAGAGAAACTGAAACATAGATTTAGTGTGGGTTTGAGAAATTTTACGACACATACATACAGGAGAATGAGACAACGCAGATGCAACAGAAAATTAGTGGAGCAATAGGGGGAGACGTGGAGGGACGTATAACTGAATGACGACGACGATCCCTTATGTAATCAACGGTCACCAAGAGCAAAAATAAAAGTTCCTTCTTTTTGGGTTGTTTTTTTAGGTGTGAGTTGCAGGTACAGTATATATCAATGACTGATATGCTTCTGATGAGTATTACTACTCTACAGATGATGAGGGTAGTTGTGTGATGTAGGTGATGGTGTGTTGAAGGGTTGTTCCTGCCGATGATTTTTTAATGCCGTGTCAATCCGAATAAATGGGGCAAAAAAAAATCCACAATAGAAAGGAGAAGAAAAAAACAAGAAAAACAAGAAAAAAAATCTTACACTACGAAACACAGGGTGATAAATGAAATAGGGGTGAAAGATCCAAAGAGAGAGAAATTGATGGTGAAAAAAAAAAAAACAGCAACGTAGACCTAGAACTGGTTTGTGATTTTCCCGGGCAAATTTCATTCAGTTTTTTTTTTTCTTCATTGTAATGAAATATAATTGTCGAGGGTGTTTTTTTTGTTTCAATTATATGAGTTGACCCTTTTAAATTCGTATTCAGAATAAGAATGTCATGGGTGATGATGGTATGTAACAGGATATCATAAGAGAAGGTATCCTTAATGGCAAGAAGGAACACAATAATATAACGCAATATAAAAGAGTGACGTCTTACATTTTTGAATATTTATCGATCTGGATTCATTAATTTAAAAAATTTTAATCAAGAAAGAAATTAAAAATAATTTACAAAGGACAAAAAGACAAAAGGACTAAAGGACTAAAGAACAAAGAAAAAAAAAGGACTCTAGACAATTTCTCGTCAACTTTATTAACAACTATAAATTTCTAGTCATTCATAAAATCATTGTTACGTGAGAACTTCCGACCAAATTCCGACCCAAAAAATTTTGAATAGATTCTCTAATAGTTTACCATACATTGGGTTGTGTGTTTTTTTTAGTCATGTACCTGAGATAAAGACGGTCGCAGTTAGGTATCTGTCAAAGAAAGTCCCGAATGCAACTGTATAAAAGATATGGTTGACCTACTCGTCTTTTTTTACATTACTTGATTAATTCTGTTTCATTATTTCACACATAGCGTGTGGGTTGTTGGATTAATTTCTTTGTTTCTTCTGGGTTAGCGGCGTAATACAAAAACGGAAAATATATTTTTGCTTAACTTTGTGTGATTTGTTAATCTTTTTTTTTTTTTTTGTATGCTGCAATTTTTTTAGAATTTAGTCCATGGGGGAGAGAGAGTGTGTGTGAGGGAGAGAGGGAAAGAAGGAGAAAAATAAACGAATGTATGAGTCGTGTGTCAGAGAACAATAATCGTAACAAAAAGAAATTAAAAAAGTACACCCCATGTTTACACCCCTAGTTTTTTCTACACCCCCAGTAACAAGTTGTTTCTTTTTTGGTTAAGTACGTAAAAAGTGTCATATCAAAAGTACAACGACAAACTAAGGTGGCTAATCTTGAAAACACAAAAACTAAAGTAAAAATAATTAATCACACAAGACAACGCCCAATTAAACTCACCCACATTTTAATTCCCTCTCTCTCACTCTCACACACACTCTAAAAAAAACTAACAAACTCACAATTGTAAGAATTTCATAATCTCTTTCTGTTGTTCGTTGTTCCTTATTCCCTTATTCCTTGTTTTGTTGTTCTTGTTGTTGTAAAATTTTTATCAAACTTTTTTTTTTTTATTCTATTTTTATTTCTATTTTTTTTTTTCTCCACTCTAAATTCAATTACAACAACCACCAGAGTATAACCTGAAAGAATCATCAATTCTTTTCTCTTCCAATCAACAGACAAACCAAGAAAAGAATATCATTCAGTGGTTGTATTTACCCTATTTAAGAAAGTATTACAATAAGAGTTGTTTCGTGTTTTTTTTATTGTGCTGGATTAAGTATTGTGAGATTTATTTTAAAATTTTTGGGCCCTTATTTCCAAGTTAAACAAATTTTTCGTTTGGTTTCGTTTTGTTCAATTTTAACAAATTCTCCTTCTTTTTTGTTCTCCTTCTCTTTCTCCTGCTCCTTTTACATCCTGCATCTGCACTTCTAGTTCCACTTCCACCGCCTACTGCCACTACACCTCCCACACTCCTAACCTCCACCCCCAACTGACTAAATTTTTTTTTTTTCTTCTTGTTTTAAAAAAAAAAAAAAAAAACCATAAACAAAAAAAAAAAGAATAACAACAAAAAAAAAAAAAAAAAAAAAAAAAAAAAAAAAAAAAAAACTTTCAAACCTTTCAACCTCAACTCACTTTTTTTCTTTTCCCATTTCTTATTCACCTTCACAGCTTCACCTTCACCTACATTCCCATTCCCACTCCATTCACCGAAGAAAAAAAAAAAAACAACAACGAAAAAAAATTTAATTAGTTATTTTTTTTTTCCCAACAACAATTAATTACAAACTTAAAATAATCCCAAATACCAAATACCAAAACACAAGATTAATCATTAATTAATATCATCATCACCAACAACAAGAGTTTCACCTCAGTCAATCAATCAATCAATCAATCAATTAATTAATTCTTAAGTATTTGTCTTTCATTTCACCCCCAAAAAATTTACCTTCTCCCCTCCTCCTCCTCCTCCACTTTAAAAGTACTCAACCATTGTTACTGAAATTATGTACAGCACAACTCATCAAATTGCTGTAGGTAATAAACAACAACCACCTCCTTTAAATGGTGGTTTACACACAACTGGGGTGCCTCAAAATTCTCATGAAGCCGCAGCTCTTGCCGCTCAACAACAACATGCTCATGTTCAAGCTCAAGCTCAAGCCCAAGCACAGGCTCACGCACAAGCACAGGCACAGGCACAAGCTCAAGCTCAAGCTCAAGCTCACGCACAAGCACAGGCCCAGGCACAAGCACAAGCGCAAGCACAGGCTCAACAACAACAACAGCAACACCAGCAACAGCAACACCAGCAACAGCAACATCAAACTGGTCCTGGAATGATTGTCGCAGCTGCAGCTGCTGCTAACCAGCAACAGCAACAACAACAACAACAACAACTTCAAGCTCAAAATCAGCAAGCACAAGCACAAGCACAAGCTCAACAACAGCAAGGACAATTACCAGGTTCGACTGCTCTTAGTGAAACTACCGCTTCTACTTGGTTGGCCATTGGTTCTTTGGCTGAAAGTTTGGGTGACATTGAACGTGCCCTCTCTTCTTATGACTCTGCTTTGAGACATGCTCCAAATAACCCAGACGCTTTAATTAAATTAGCCAATGCTTACCGATCAAAAGACCAATTTCTTAAAGCTGCAGAATTATACGAACAAGCACTTAATTTCCACCCAGAAAATGGTGAAACCTGGGGTTTATTGGGTCATTGTTATTTGATGTTGGACGATTTACAACGTGCCTATGCTGCTTACCAACGTGCCTTGTTCTACTTGGAAAACCCAAATATTCCAAAATTATGGCATGGTATTGGTATCTTGTACGATAGATATGGTTCATTAGAATACGCCGAAGAAGCTTTTGTAAGAGTATTGGATTTAGATCCTAATTTCGATAAGGCAAATGAAATTTACTTCCGTTTGGGGATCATTTACAAACACCAAGGTAAACTACAACCAGCATTGGAATGTTTCCAATACATTTTGAACAACCCTCCACATCCATTGACTCAACCAGATGTCTGGTTTCAAATTGGTTCAGTTTTGGAACAACAAAAAGATTGGAATGGCGCCAAAGAAGCTTATGAAAAAGTATTGCAAGTCAACCCTCATCATGCTAAAGTGTTACAACAATTGGGTTGTCTTTATTCTCAAGCCGAATCCAATCCTCCAACTCCGGCAAATGGTCAACACCAAGGGGTGAAACCACAACCATTCCAACAAGATTTAACTATTGCATTGAAATATTTGAAACAATCTTTAGAAATTGACCAAAGTGATGCTCATTCGTGGTATTACTTGGGTAGAGTGGAAATGATTAGAGGTGATTTCACTGCTGCTTATGAAGCTTTCCAACAAGCTGTCAACAGAGACTCAAGAAATCCAACTTTCTGGTGTTCTATTGGGGTGTTGTATTATCAAATTAGTCAGTACCGTGATGCATTGGATGCTTATACTAGAGCTATTAGATTAAACCCTTACATTAGTGAAGTTTGGTATGATTTGGGTACTTTGTATGAAACTTGTAATAATCAAATCAGTGATGCATTAGATGCATATAGACAAGCTGAACGGTTGGACCCTAATAATATTCACATAAAGGCAAGATTAGAACAATTGATTAAATACCAACAAGAAGGAAACACTCATCCACCTCAACCACCACCAACTTCTCAACAGCCTAGATTACCACAAAATATGGTTTTGGAAAGCAATCAACAACAGCAACCAGGTCAACCGGGTCAACCAGGTCAGCAGCAACAACAACAACCTCCTCAAATGCAACACCATCCATTAATGCCTCAACAAGCACCATTACAACAGCAACAACCAGGACAGCAACCAGGGCAACAACAACAACAACCAGTAAGACCGTTGGCAGTTCCCCCACAACCACAACAACAACCACAGCAACAACAGCAATCTCACCAACAAGGACCACCTCCACCTCAGTTGATGAATCCAGTGCAGACTAGCCAACATTTACCTCCACCACCACCTCAGCAACAACAACAACAGCCTCCTCAAATCCATGCACCTCAGATTCAGCCACCACATATTCCACAGCAACAGCAATCTCCACCTCAAGTTAGTTCTTTACCACCTCCACCACCATCTCAAGTTCAATCTATTGCACCTCAACCTGTTCAACAACAACAAACTCCTCTGGTTCAACAATCCCCTGTCCAACAACCACCACAACCACAGACACAACCTGTGGTGGCACAAGTTAATCAAGTACCATCAATCCAACAATTACCAATTCAACCTCAAACACTTCCTCAAATTGTTTCCCAACCTACTGCATCACCAGTTCCACAACACCAATCACCACCTCAACCACAAGCACAACCACCTGTACCACAACCTCAGCCAGTTCAAGAAGTTGAAAAAGTGGAACCAAAAGTTGAAGAGCCAGTAAAATCTGAGCCAGTGCCAGCACCTGTATCTGTAGCAGAACCTGTTGTTGCTAGTATCGCCACTCCTGTTCCTGCCGCTGTTCCAGTTGCACCAGTTTCTGAGTCACAACCTGAAACTCAACCTGAGCCACAACAACAAGAAACAATCAAGGTTGAAGAGCCAAAACCAGCTGAACCGGTAGCACAACCACAACCACAAGAAGAAGAAAAACAAGTGGAAAAACCAGTAACAGTGGATAAAGATGAAGAAATGGCTCCAAGTAAAGAAGCAACCCCAGCACCAGCACAAGCTCCAGTTGTTGAAAAAGAACCTGAAGCTGCTCCAGCTGAAGAAACTACTAGTGTCGCTCCTACTGTTGAAACTGAAACTAACGGTAAACATGATTTAGAGGATAAAGATGATGATGAAAAGGTTTTAAAGAAGGCAAATATTGATGAACCTGCATCAAATGGTGAAACTACTGAAAATCAACAACCTGAAGTTGCGACTGAAAAAGAAACTGAACCAATTAAGGAAGACAAAGAAGAAGTTGAAGTTAATGGATCAGTTACAAAAGATGAACTGAAACCAGAGGAACAAACCCAGGAACAACGTGAATCATCTGCTACTCCTTCTACAGCACCTAAATTTTCATCTAATGTAACTGATAAAGAAGAAGGGGATAAAGAAAAGAAGGATGAAAAACCTGAACTTCCGCAAGATGAAGCCAAAGAGGAACAATCCAAAGATGTGGAAATGGAAGATGTTGAGAAATCTGCACCAACTACTTCTACAGAGGAACCAGCTAAACCTGCTGAAACTGTAACTTCTGAAGTCAAAGAACAAGACAAAGAAAAGGACCAAGAAAAGGACCAAGAAAAGAAAATAAATAAAGATGAAGATGTTGTTATGGAAGATGATGAAGAAAATGAAGAGGTTAAAAAGGATGAAAATCCAGAACCACCAATGAGAAAAGTTGATGAAGATGAGAATTATGACGATGAGTAAAATTTGAGTGTGTCTGATATGGAGATTTTTATTATTATTATTTTTTTTTGTATTTGTATTTGTTGTTTTACAAATTTTTAAAGTGTTTTTATTATTATTATTATTACTTGTTATTTCATCTTTTGTAACTATTATTATTATTTTTTTATCAAACCTTATATATTATTACTAAACTATTGTATATTACTATTATTTTTTTTATTTATTCAAAAAAGTAGAAGTCAAACTTGTAGTTAATCATAAACCTGGAAAATTACCTGGAAAATCATCATTTAATAATGATGATGATGTTCCAAATGTAGTAGATAATCCTAATCTTGCTGCTAATCGTGATACACCATTACCTAAATCATCACCATCCTCTTCACTATCTTCATCTTCATCATCATTACCATTGATTATCAAATCTTCATCATCTTCATTAGTCAAATCAATAACCACAGTATTGTCATCTCCTGTTGTAGCAGCAACATCATCATTTGCAATTATGGGAGTTTCCAACAAAGTAGAAGAAACCTCTTTAATAATTTTTGAATCTTGTAAATTTAAAGCTTGGATATTATCCATTTGATGAACTTTCAATTTAACAAGATATAAATTACACAATTCTTTCAAGATACTAATTATCACCAATCCGATGATATTCCCAATGAGGATTTTTTTATCCATTGATAAATCCTTAAATTTAAACCAATTCCCCCATATTGATGACGATGATAGGATTGGTATGATTAATAATTGATTTAATTTCGAGCTTAGGAATGGCCAGATTATCGTGGTGATTGTTTTGATAATTATACTTTGATGGAAAAACGTCTGGGAATAATCATGTTTAAGACATGCGAGGGTGTATTTTAAATTAATTAATGTTTTCAATTTTATATAGTTGAAACTAGATGATTTGATCTTCATGAAATATAATATTTTTTTATAAATTGATGTGATGAATGGGATTTTATAGATGTTGTTGTTAGTATTGGAATGGTCAACTCTCTTGGATATGGATTTATAAATCCTGATGTGTTTTTTAGTCAATTCATGTAATTGAGAATTCAAATCTTCTAATTCATCAACTTCTTCACTAGATAAACTATTAGCAATAGCCCTTGGTCGAATCCTCATGGTTAAATTAAAATATTTTCGATTAAATGTCATGCGATATAAGAAATCATATACCCATCTTAAAGGAATCAATAACGAGATAATATTTCTTGAATTTGTCCAATCTATTCCTTTAAATAAATTCACACCTCTCCAAATATTCCCTGGATTTTTAATCAAATTCCTCCCACTTTCCATTAAATTCTTGAATAAAATTCGAATTAATTTATGATCACTCATCGAAGAAATATAACTTAATATCATCCCTTCAGTAATCCAAGAATTCAATTTTTCTTTCCCGAAAAAACATTGGAATATACTTGATGTTCTAGATCGATACATTATAATTGGTAATACTGGGATTCTCAGGAATTTAAAAGGATCAATTAATCCTTGAATTAAACCCTGTTCTAAATTATCCACCGGGTATGATGATTCACCAAATAAGATCTTATTTAAAGTTTGATAACTTGCATGTGTATGTAATGCGGATTTCTTCGTCAAGATTTTAATTAAAATCGATGAAGGTACAATACAATCCATCATTTTGATCCCACATGTAGTTAATCCAATATATCCCATCGATAAAACTCCCGTCATAGCTGATGTAATTCCCAAGAATACCCCACCATATTGCACTGCTTGTGTGATTATTGATTTAGTCGATGATTGTAATGCTAAAAGTGATGACCTATTCATGGAAAATACAATGTCTTGTTTACATTGTGGACAAGGTACAAGAATATACGCAATATATTCCGTTGATAAATTAGAACTCAGCGTGGTAGGTGGTTGTTCTTCATGTGGTGATGATGTTGAAGGTGAGGTGGTATATGAACCAGGGATCGAAGTTCTGTTACTGAGGAATTCTGAATCAAGTTGATCAGCTATAACTGCACTATTTGTTACACTTGCTAAAAATTGACTTAACGCACGAGTGGAGAAATTAATTTGTATAGTTGCTTCCCCTTGATTAACTGGTGGAGCGCCAACTCCTAATTCATCATGGTTGTCACGATCACGATCATTATCACCTCTTCTTCTATTAGATCTTGATCTTGTACTTGTACTTGTTGACGAACTGGAAGGTGAATAATTTTTATGACAATATATGATTTGTAATTTATCCGAAGGGACGGAATTAAACCAATCTAATAAGCATTTTCTATGACTTATTATTGAACATGTTGTACAAGGAGATAATAAATCTTTGGCATCTGAAATTGATCCAAATGGTGGAACATCAGTATCACTACCTAAACAAAAACAACAAGTTGCTGAATGATCTTCTATATCTGACATTATTTGTATTGAGAGAATTGGAAATGGAAAGAAAAAGAATGAAACGGATTTTATGACAGATTTTCTATTTCTATTTTTTTTTTCTTTGTTTGTTTGTTTTATCGTTCTAAAATGTTGGGGTTAAAAATTGTTGGCACGAGATTTTTCTACATGAAGTTGCGGCGGGGTAGGGTAGTACGACAGTTGAAACGATATATATATATATTTACTTACCTATGGAGTGTTACAAACTTTGAGCAAGTTCTAAACCTTTAGCAAAATGATATAATCTTGCATCTATAGAACAATCTTCATCTTTACATACTTTCTCCAATGACAGTAATAAATTATTTAACGGTAATGTAAAAGTAATGATAAATTCACCTGGTTCTAATTGTGGTTGAGGATTTTTATTTTTAGGATCATTTAAATCAACATCAACATAAGCCAAGACCATATTAGCATTAGTTAAACCCGGATCACTAAACAATGGAATCGATTGAGATTTAAATGTTCCTACATATCCTGTTTCTTCTAATAATTCTCTAACTGCGGTAGATTCAACTGTTTCATTAGGATCAATTAATCCTGCGGGTAATTCAATAATGACTTTTTCAGTAGGTGGACGAAACTGTTTGACCAAGACAATCTCTTTGGTATTTTTTTCACTGTTATGTAATATGGAAACTATGGAAACAGCATCAAGATTAGTAGTTGATGTACGAGTAGTACGAACGGCCATTTCCCAAACTTTAGGATTCCCATCAGGATCATCATAATTGATTTTTCTGGTTTGGATCCATTTACCATCGGTTAATGGTTCAATTGATGTGACTTTAGCTAAGAAAGGAGAGTTTTTAACTGTTGATGATGCTGTCATTGTCCGTATTGAAGTTCTTAATATTTGTCTTATCATTAATCACCTAAAAAGCAATCGCCAAAAAAGTAAGGTGTCGCAAATTTGATATTTGTTGATTTCCGTGCAAAAAAAAAAAACCAACCAAAAATAAATAGTCACGATTTGATACACTATCCGACTCAACTCAACTCAACTCAAATCCATCAACTTCGCTCCATTATCATTCACTATGAGTAATACCCCAAAAACCAACGATGATCAAGAATTAGATCAAATCAAATCCAAAATCCAAGATCATTTAATAAGTTCAGGAAATTATGATATAATAAATCAACAATTAAAATTAAAATTATATGAAAATGGATGGTATGATAAAATAGCTCAAATTGCTAGTAATGAATTAAATGATCAACATGATAATCATAATAAAGATTTAACATTTGATGAATTATTTACATTTATTAAACCCAAGGCTGAAAATTTGGTGCCGAATCTGGTTAAAGATGAAATATTAGAGAAAATTATTAATTATTTAGATGATACCCTACAATAGGGAGTAGAGAAGGGAGGTAGTTTAATAACATAGCATAATATATATGTAAAAGGAAATTCGGAGTTCATTGTAGAAAGATACTTCAGAGTAGATGACAGGGTCAATAATGTCTCATAATTCAAATGTGTACGACATTTAATACTACACGACATGCGACAATGTCTATTAGGATTTTTTTTTAACCAATCACTAGCAATATTTTTTTGCTTAGTATGAGAGGAAGTTGAGAGTAAGACAAAAAAAAAAAAAATAAAAGAAAAAATAAAAAAAAAAGAAAAAGTTCAACCAAACGAATTTAATAATAATATCATTTCTCCTTTTACTGAGTTCGTTAGGAAGAATAAGATTATCAATTAGGACCCATAGTTTGTTTGGAGGGGATCATTTACTCACATTATATTACATCATCTAACAAAAAAAATCGCCATCTTTTTTTTTGAAGAACTGTATATTATTTATTCAACTCAATCAAAACCACATAAAAAAAATCCTATTTGTTCAAAACAGATCAATACCTTTTTTTTTTCAATTCATTATATTCATCAATAACTAATCATGTATTCATTATCAAGAAGAACCTTGTTTCAACAAGTTAGCAAGAGAGCCAGTTCGTCAATCATACCTTCTGCATCATATATACCAACTCGTTATGCATCCACTCAAAAAGAGTTAATTCCATCACAATTACCTACTGACTATCCTTTAATGTCTGAGAAAAAAGCCACTAATGCTGCTGATTATGTATTGACTTCATTAGATGCCATTGCCAATTGGGCTAGAAAATCTTCTTTTTGGCCAGTTACTTTTGGTTTAGCATGTTGTGCCGTTGAGATGATGCATGTTTCAGCACCAAGATATGATCAAGATAGATTGGGGATTATTTTCAGAGCTTCACCACGTCAATCCGATATTATGATTGTTGCTGGTACTTTAACCAATAAAATGGCTCCTGCTTTAAGACAAGTTTATGATCAAATGCCAGATCCAAAATGGGTTATATCCATGGGTTCTTGTGCTAATGGTGGTGGTTATTATCATTATTCATATTCTGTGGTTAGAGGTTGTGATAGAGTTATTCCTGTCGATATATACGTCCCTGGTTGTCCTCCAACTGCTGAAGCTTTGATGTATGGTGTTTTCCAATTACAAAAGAAAATGATGAAGACCAGAATCACCAGATTATGGTACAGAAGTTAGGCACTTCCAACAAAAGAACAAAAGAACAAAAGAACACAGATGTTGATGATAACTAACTTTTATTTTGGGGGTTTTTGTTTTATTATATTTATATAGGTTAACATAATTATCGACATTCCTTTTAATACAAAATACGTGAAACAACAATAAGAAAAACAATAAGGAGATCATATACACAACTACACACATAAACACTGTCAATGAAAGACCCACTTAAAGGCAATTACGTTTAAACTCATCAATCCAAAGATTCAAAGCTAAAGTATAAACATAAATGGAAAATTTATTAGTATTTAATTTTTTTTCAAATTTCTTCTCCAATCTATTTCTAAAGCTTTGAATATAATGTAAATCAATTTTATTTTCAACTTCATAATTTTCCATAAAATCAGCCCAATATTTGACATATTTGGTATCATATGAATTATCAACATATTCCATAACTTGTTTTTTAACTTTATTATTAGGAAATACTAATTTCCCAGCATGACTCTTGGTGATTATTGATCGATACAAATCTTCCGGGATCCACGTATCAATATCTTTGAAATGTATAGGTTGATCAGCTAACCAATTAACAAACTTATTCTGTTGCATAAATGTGTTCTCTGGATCAGTATCATCCTTGCTGGTGCTGAAATCCTCTTCATTGGTATAGACAGTCATTAATTTTGATGTTAAATCACTGATATAATCTTGCAATCTTAAATGAATATAAGATTTATAAACTTCAACAGGATCACTTTGATGAATGTCTTGAGGTAAGTTGATTACACTTGGATAAGAAATGTTTTGGGTTTCAATAACATGATCTAAATCAACTAAATTATGTTTTGAAATGACACCAGTTGCTGGTGCTGTTGATTTATTAGTTCTATGGGTAGATTGCATTTGAATACTTAAAGAAGAAGATGAAGAATAAGAAAAATAGGAGATTAACAAAAAGATAAGAGAAATATAAAGTAATTTAAAGAGGATTATTAAGGGGTGAGGGAGAGGGTTAATTAATAAAACGTATGACTCTGTATGATAATGAACAAAAAGTGGGGGAAATACTCCGGATTCATACAATGCGATAATAATAATAAAAAAAGGGGGGGTGGGAGGAGTGAGAGTGAGAGTGAGAGTGAGAGTAATTGGAATAGATAAGAAGAGATGAGATATAATTGGTTTCATGTTTTAAAGGGAATCTTATTTATTGTATCTTGTGAAATGATGTTTCACTGATGGGTGAATTAAATTGTTGATTGTCCACGTTGTTATATAGTTGGAATATCCCCTAATGTTAAAAGTGGTTGCAATTTTTTATATACACAATTCAAGCCGCATACCACAAAACATAAGAATCAAATACCTACACCAAATAAGATCAGAACTGAACGTGATATATGAAGCTACTATATGAAAGAGGAATCAGTCGCTATCGATGATGTCAATCATTCTAGAAGAAGCTATACCTGATTCAATTACAATGGTATAGGGATTGTGGATATTTACAATACATCAAAAAAGACTGCACCAAATAATCCCAAGACTATTCATCAATGGATGATTGTGAAGATGCCCTCAATTACTCAATTAGAAAATGTGATGCTGTTGTATGAATATTGCCACTGTGATTGGGTTGACTTCCATGAGATTGGTTGTCAAAAGTATATACAGGAAACCCTTCAAAATTTCAATTTCATTTTTCTGTGCATTTATACACGACTTAAATCTAGACAGTGGAATGTTATTAATGTGAGTGCGCACTCTTGCTCACTTTCTCTCTTTAACACCCCTTATTAAATAATTTCCTTTTTTTAAACAAACAAATACAAACAATTTTTCTAGTGGACATTTTATCTGTCGTTAACTATGGAACAATTAACAAAACTCACTCACATTAAAAATGAAGGCAAAAAAATTAAGGAGACAGAAAAAAAAAATTAATGAATGATCCTTTTTTTATCTCTCCCAATAAAAGCAATTTGTAATCTTCAAAACTAACTTAATTTCCTTTTACTTTCTCTCTCGCAATTTTTTTTTAAAAATCACAAAAAAAAACCAACCATATTATAGCTATTAAAAAAAAAACTTATCTTTACACTACTTTCTTTTTATTCCTCTTTCTTCTTTTCATTTTATCATCAACAACGATTTATTTACACATTATTTAAATAATGGCCAGAACTAAACAAACAGCAAGAAAATCAACTGGTGGTAAAGCCCCAAGAAAACAATTAGCTTCCAAAGCTGCCAGAAAATCCGCCCCAGTTTCCGGTGGTGTCAAGAAACCACACAGATATAAGCCAGGTACCGTCGCCTTGAGAGAAATTAGAAGATTCCAAAAATCCACTGAATTGTTAATTAGAAAATTACCTTTCCAAAGATTAGTCAGAGAAATTGCTCAAGATTTTAAATCTGATTTAAGATTCCAATCTTCTGCTATTGGTGCTTTACAAGAAGCCGTTGAAGCTTACTTGGTTGGATTGTTTGAAGACACTAACTTGTGTGCTATTCACGCTAAGAGAGTTACTATCCAAAAGAAGGATATGCAATTAGCTAGAAGATTAAGAGGTGAAAGATCATAAACGACTTCTACTCTTTGAGTGAGGTTTTTTATTGTTAAAATAGGGTGGTTTTTCTTTTGTCTTTGTTTTCTATTATTATTGGTTTTTCTTCTTCTTCTTCCTTCTTCTTTTTTTATTGATTAGTATATCTTTTTTTATATATATAAATCTTATCTGTTGTAGTTATTATTATTGATAGTAATCAAATATATTTTACATTTGTTTTAAAAACGATTAATGGTTGATGTTCAACATCCCACCAATCTTCATTCCAAAAAACAAAACGAGCACAAGAAAAAAAGAAATAAAATTTATGGAACCAAATATCACGTCACCATTTTAATTGTTACCTAATTTGGTAAGTTATAGTACCATGATGATCTTAGCAATTATATGTTCATGAGAAAGGGTATTACAGAGTATCCGTTCAGTAAATAGTATATATATAACTAAATAAATTGGTAATCAAAACTTTGGTATCAAAAACAATAATAATAAAAAAAACAACTTATATAAAGAGAACGTAATGAATAAAATAATAAAAATAATAACTAAAAACAACCAACTTATGAGAAAAGTAAGCCAAGTACAATAAATAAATAAAACAAATAATTCCAAACTTGATAGAAAAAAAGGAATAATAATATGATGGTGAATAAATGTATTTCTTCTTTGAGGGTGCCGTTTAACAAATCATGAATAATAAAAAAAACCAAATAAAATAATGATGATGATAATAATAATAAATCTACTCTTTTGAACTCTTTTCCTTGTCGTCTTTACCTTCTTCTTCTTCCTTGTGTCCTGCTACGTCTTCTTCTTTTGTATCTAGATCTTCCTTAGTTTCAATTTTATCTCCTTCCTTACTGTCTTCTTCTCCCTTCTTCTCTTCTCTCTCATGCTCATGATGACCTTCATCACCTCCTCCTTCTCCTTCTTCATACTCTCTATCCTCGTATTCTCTTTCTTCATAGACTCTTCCTTCTTCATCTTCAGGTAATACTTGTTGATATTGTGACATATCTGCCATTCCATAACCTCCATAAGTCGAAGGCATCATATATCCATATCCACCTGGTCCACCACCTGGTCCACCACCTATATCACCTTCTAAATTCATACCACCCATAGCATTAGTCAAATCTCCAACATATCGATCACCACCTGGTCCACCACCACCTCCACCACCATGCATTGCATCACCTAAAAATGCTGATGGCATATTTCTATTCCCAAAAGGACTCGTATCGTTATTATTATGACTATGATTATCATATCCTGTAGTATCAGCAGATCCACTTCCTTCATCTGATGAATATTGATGTGCATGATGTGGTAATCCTTGGAATTGTGGCATCATCGGTAATCCCATTCCATGGTGCATTGGTGGTGGTGGCGGTGGTGGCATGTTCATTGAACCCATACTTGAAGGTGGTAATTGTGATGGTGGTCCTCCTGGTGGTCCACCTGCTTGATGAGGAAGTGGTACTTGTCCTGGTGGTCCTGCTCCAGGTGGTCCAGGAGGTGGATATCCTCCAGCAGCAGCTGCAGCGGCTGCCGCTATAGCACTAGCGGGATCCATCCCCATTGATAATGCAGCTGCCACTTGTAATTGAGCAGCTTGTGCCACTTGATGCTGCTGTTGTTGATATTTCTTATTACTCATAGAAACTCTTCCCCAACTTAATCTTACTCTATTACCACCAATTATGAATCCTTGCATTGCCGCAATAGCTTCTTCTGCTTCTTCTCTAGTTGAGTATTTCACAAATCCACAATTCTTCCCTGGTGGGATTTTAACTTGTTGAATCATTCCAAATGGTTTAAATAAGGTATACAATGTAGGTTCATTAACTTCAGACGATAATCCACCAACAAATACAGTAGTGTTATTTGGATCAGAAAATTGTTGCTGCTGCTGCTGTTGTTGATGTTGATGTTGATGTTGTTGGTGTTGAAATTGTTGTGCAAACATAGGATTGGGTGAGCCAGATATATCCAAATTCAATCCTTCTAAATCTTGACCACCTCCTGGTCCACCACCACCACTTCCTCCTGCTGCTGCTTGTCCATAATAACCATACATTGGACTGCCACCAACTGGTGGTTGTAATTGTGGTGGTGCCATAAACATCATTTCAGGTGGAGGAGGAGGAGGCGGTTGTCCTTGACCACCAACACCACGAGGTCCAGATTGAGGTGGTGGGGCTGAGTTTGGATCAACATTGAAATATTCGTTGCTACCCATTGCTGGTGCACCAGGAGGTAGTTGTCCAAGTAGAGGAGGTGCTGATTGCTGTTGTTGATGTTGGTGTTGATGGCTTGGAGGATGCTGCAGTTGCTGAAAATATGGCGGTTGTTGCAGCTGTGAATGTTGATGGTGACTGCTATTGTTGTTGTTATTATTATTATTATTATGGAATCTTCTTCCGGTGCTTCTGGGTGTTGCCAAAGCAACTCTCAATGGTCTTCCAGCAAACCAAACGCCATTCATTTCCACTAAAGCTCGTTGTCTTTCCAGCTCCTCTGTAAATCTAACAAACCCAAAACATCTTGATTTCCCCGAGATAGGATCAGTCATAACTCTAACTGTTTTAATGGAGTCGGGGAAATTTTTCTGGAAAAATGCCAACAAATGAGCTTCTGTGGTAGATGCAGATAAATCCCCTACAAACAAGGAAAATTCTGGTGTTTGTACAATTGGTGCAGAAAGAGTAGCACCACTAGCCCAATTCAATCGGAAATATTTCTTTTGGTTGTCTGGATTATCGGGGAAATTTTGTTGAGACGGCATGGCAATGTCTGGTAATAATTGGCCATTTAAACCAAGAGCTTGTTGAGCATCTTCAAAAGATTCAAACTCAACAAAACAATACCCTGAATTAGTTAATCCTTGGTAGTTTGGGTCTGATTTGGGGGCTTTAGGTCTGATGATTTTTATAGTGACTTTTTTCTGTAAAATACTCCACCATAAATCTTGTATATCTTTTTCATCTAACCAAGGATCTAAATCACCCATCCATAAAGTACGCGGTTTATCAAATTCACCTGGTACTCCATCATCGCCTGTACTGGTATCATGTTCTGCTGCTGCAATGGCTGTGGATTGTTGTGTGGATACCGGTGGGTTTGGCACCGCGTAACCCGAAAGTAATTCTTGTTCTTGTTGATGTTGATGGCTGGCAGTACTTGAAGTGGTATGGGGATTGATGGTTGATATTTTGGATGGGCCATGAGGACTGGTTATTGAATCCTGGTTCTGCGGAGACGTGGCATTAGAATCACCACTATATGTTGATAATGGATTGGTGGTGGTGGTAGTGGCAGTTGTAGATTCATTATAATTGGGAGTTGAAGCATCTCCTTGAGAATATTCTTCTTGATTTTGATTATTTTGTGGTGAATAAGACTCCATATTGTTCGATTCCTAGTTCAATTACCTTTTTTGTTTTTAGTCTGTGAGTGGGGGAGATTCAATGTAAATCTTTGGAATACTAATTGGAAATCTGATCTATCTATCTAAAAAAAAATGATGGGAGCTGACCAACCAAATAATAAATAAATAAACAATAAATAATTCTAAAAGGCAGGAAGAATGGGAGGCAATTGAATTGATTATATAAAAGGAACAAAATTGCAAGGGTAACTTTGAAATATATGATACAATTGATACAGGGGTATTAACAAACAAACAGAAATAAAACACAAATCAAATCAAAATGAAAAGGAACACAACAAAAAACAAGGGGGGGAATGATTGGAAAAGGGGTAGTAGAAGTAGTGATGATAATTACTTAAATGCTGAACCGAAATAAATTAAATAAAAAAAAAATGATGAAATGTTAAATGAAAAACAACAACAACAATTAAAGGAATGATTGGAGTTTATAAGGGAATTGGGGTTTTTTTTTAAAGAAAATTAAGAATTTTTTTTTTCTGTTCTATTTCGTTCAATTATATTTTTATTTTTATTTTTATTTTATTAATCTCAAACCCCAGGAGAGAAGAAGTGGAAGCAGGAGAAGAAGAAGAAGAAGAAAAAAACATGATGATAAAAAATTTACATTCTATTTTCATAATACAAAAAATTCCACTATTGATTATTACAGAATGTAATTGGATGAATATCTAGTGGTTGAAGGCTAGCATTGTTTTAACTTGTTAATACAGAGAGAGGAGTACGTGTTCAACTTTAGTTCTTATATAATACTATCAGCTATACCAAATAGACTGAACAAAAATAAAAAATTAAATACTCCGGAATTCGTGGGGTATGGTACAAAATCGTAATTCCCTTCCTCTTAGTTCTCCCCTTAGATTAAAGCCTTCATACACCTTATGTAAGAACCATAAACTCATATAGGCATTTTCTACATACAAACATATCCAGTTAATATTACGATCTAATAGTTATATTTATATTGCAAGAAATAGCAATAGTAGTGTAAATTGTTGCAATTTTCTTAAACCTGTTTGACTCTCCGCAGCAACACAATAATACACACGCAAACAAATTCAATTAAACACAAAACCAAATTACGTAATCAGATTTTTCTTCTTCTTCTACTTTATTTGAGACAAGACTAACATAAAGGTATAAGACGGTCACCACTCTTATTAAAAGAGTACCTGGATAATGAAGAACCAAAAATGATATCAAAGCTATCCAATTGTATTTGTAATCTCATTTTAGTTTAATTAAGTTGGATAACCATTCCTCCTTTCTCTCTCTCTCTTTCCTCCCTGAATCATTATTTTAAAATATTTGACAAGAAGAACACGACTAATAAAATATTAAATATATAGCTTTCTTTTTTTGAGCTCAAGTACACGTAACTGTTATCAATACACAATTTACAAACGATGTTAATTCTTTTAATAAAAAAACAAAAAGTAAATATATAATTGAAACCATCTATACACAATAATAAATAAATCTATGTATATAATAAATATGATTCATTAAACCGAAAATAACAAAAAAATGTGAATGAAGAAAATATAAAATGTAAAATGGTATCCAAATTGAAAACAATAATCTAACAAGATTCTATTAAGAATCTAACCGAAATTTTTTTTTAATATTTTTTTTTTAAGAAAGAAATAAATGGTAATAACCAAAACCCATATTCTAACTCAATTAGAGCAAGAATAACAAAGCAGACAAGACACCTGCGAAAGCACCAACTCTTGGAATCACGGCATTGTTACCAGCACCTTCATAGACACTGACAGTGTCATTACCATTGGAGAGCCAAACTGATGGAACAATACTAGAAGCTGGTAATGAACTGGCATCTTCGCCATTACCTTCACCTGCACCAGTAACTTGTGGACCAAGAGCAGCTGGATCAGTTTGGGAAACATCTCTAATCTTCAAACCAGATTTTCTAGCAATACGATAAACTGCGTGAACACTAGTCAATGGACAATAAGTGGTGTATTCAGTAGCAACATCAGTGGTAGTAAGAGTGACAACCACAACACCAGTTGTTTTGGTAGAGGTTCCACAACTATTACCAGCACAGGAAGTGACTGTCAAAGTTGCTGTACTGTGAGCAGTTTCAGTGGTGTAGGAAGTGATAATAATTTCATCACTGTTGGTAGATGGAATAGTACTGTAACAGCTAGTTGGCACTGAAGTCTCTTCAACAGATGATTCGACGCCGGTGACTGCAATACTAGATTCAATAACTGAAGATTCAACAGAAGATGGAGCAGACAAGATAGATGATTCAACTGATGCTACTGATGAAGATCCAACAGTAGATAAGGTGGTCCAAACAGATGATGGTACAACAGAAGTAGCTTCAACAGAGGATTCAACTGAAGTGGATTCAACTGGACTAGATTCGACGATAGAAGAAACTGGGCTTGAACCTGGAGTGGACCAAGCAGATGATTCAACTGAAGAGACTGGAGCAGATGATACAATTGAACCGACTGGAGAAGAAGTTTCAACATAAGAAGCTGAGCTAGTGGATGGAGTTGACCAAGTAGATGATTCAATAGAAGAAAGTGGACCAGTGGCTGGAGTGGACCAAGGAGATGGTTCACCAGAAGTAGCTTCAACAGATGAGACAACAGAAGTAGCTTCAACAGAAGACTCAACAGATGAGATAACAGAAGATTCAGCGACGGAAGATTCGACAACTGACGATTGAACAGACGAGATGACGGATGAAACAACTGAAGTAACATCAACTGAAGATTCGACAACTGAAGATTCAACAACGGAAGATTCTACTGGAGATGAAACAACAGAAGTGGCATCAACAGAAGATTCAACTGGGGTGGATTCGACTGGACCAGATTCAGCAGGAGATGAGATAACAGAAGATTCAGCAGGAGATGAGATAACAGAAGATTCAACAGCGGTTGTTTCAGCTGGAGATGATTCAGTGGCTTTGCTGGTTGAAATCAAAGAAGATGAGCCGGCAGAAACAGTGTAGACGGAACAGTCAGTGGTAGTGTAAACCCACCACCATTTGGTGTATGAACCGGTAGTACAGGTGGTTGTGGCACTTGGAGTACCAGTGGAAGTGACAGCGGTAGATTCAACTGATGAGACGACTGGAGATGATTCGACTGGAACAGAGTCAACAGTGGATTCAACAATGGATGATTCAGCAACTGAAGATTCGACTGGACCAGATTCGACTGGGGATGAAGCAACAGATGATTCAACAACAGATGATTCGACGACAGATGATTCGACGACAGATGATTCAACTGGAGATGAACCAATAGTGGATTCGACGACAGATGATTCGACAACAGAAGATTCAACAGAAGATTCGACAACGGAAGATTCAACAACAGATGATTCAGCAACAGAAGATTCGACGACGGAAGATTCAACAACAGATGATTCGACGACAGATGATTCGACAACAGAAGATTCAACTGGAGATGAACCAATAGTGGATTCGACGACTGATGATTCGACGACAGATGATTCGACAACAGAAGATTCAACTGGAGATAAACCAATAGTGGATTCGACGACAGATGATTCGACGACAGATGATTCAACTGGGGATGAAGCCACGGAAGATTCGACAACGGAAGATTCGACTGGGGATGAAGCAACGGAAGATTCGACAACGGAAGATTCGACAACGGAAGATTCGACAACGGAAGATTCGACAACTGAAGATTCGACAACTGAAGATTCGACAACTGAAGATTCGACAACTGAAGATTCGACAATAGATGATTCGACTGGGGTTGAAGCAACAGAAGATTCAGCAACAGAAGATTCGACTGGAGATGAAGCAATAGTGGACTCGACGACTGATGATTCAGCAACGGAAGATTCAACTGGAGATGAAGCAATAGTGGACTCGACGACTGATGATTCAGCAACGGAAGATTCAACTGGAGATGAAGCAATAGTGGACTCGACGACTGATGATTCAGCAACGGAAGATTCAACTGGAGATGAAGCAATAGTGGACTCGACGACTGATGATTCAGCAACGGAAGATTCAACTGGAGATGAAGCAATAGTGGACTCGACGACTGATGATTCAGCAACGGAAGATTCAACTGGAGATGAAGCAATAGTGGACTCGACGACTGATGATTCAGCAACGGAAGATTCAACTGGAGTTGAGACAACAGTGGATTCAGCTGGGGAAGATTCAACAGATGAGATAACAGCAGTTGAGTCAACAGAGGATGGACCTTCAGTTGAAGTCAATGGGCAGTAAGTGGTAATAACAGTGACTGTTTGACCAGTAGTGACAGTAGAAACAGTAACACCGGTGGTGACAGTAGTGTGACTACATCCATAGTAACCACAAATAGAAGTGGTGAGAACAGTGGTGGATTGAACTGAGGAAGCTGGACTGGATTGAACTGAGGAAGCTGGACTGGATTCAACAACTGAAGATTCAGCAACAGATGATTCAGCTGGAGAAGATTCGACAACAGAAGATTCAACAGAAGATTCGACAACGGAAGATTCAACAACAGATGATTCAGCAACAGATGATTCGACAACTGATGATTCAACAACTGATGATTCGACAACTGATGATTCGACGACAGATGATTCGACAACGGATGATTCGACTGGAGATGAACCAACAGTGGATTCAACAACTGATGACTCGATGACAGAAGATTCAATAACTGATGATTCGATAACTGAAGATTCAGCGACGGAAGTTTCAACTGGGGATGAGACAACAGATGAAACAACAGATGATTCGACGACGGATGATTCAGCGACAGAAGAATCGACAACAGAAGATTCGACGACGGATGATTCGACGACAGAAGTTTCGACAACCGAAGATTCGACTGGAGATGAACCAACAGTGGATTCAACAACTGATGACTCGATGACAGAAGATTCAATAACCGATGATTCGATAACTGAAGATTCAGCGACGGAAGATTCGACTGGGGATGAAGCGATAGTGGATTCAACAACAGATGATTCGACTGGAGATGATTCGACGACAGAGGATTCGACAACTGAAGATTCGACTGGAGATGATTCAGCGACAGATGATTCGACGACAGAGGATTCGACGACGGATGATTCAGCGACAGAAGAATCGACAACAGAAGATTCGACGACGGATGATTCGACGACAGAAGTTTCGACAACCGAAGATTCGACTGGAGATGAACCAACAGTGGATTCAACAACTGATGACTCGATGACAGAAGATTCAATAACCGATGATTCGATAACTGAAGATTCAGCGACGGAAGATTCGACTGGGGATGAAGCGATAGTGGATTCAACAACAGATGATTCGACTGGAGATGATTCGACGACAGAGGATTCGACAACTGAAGATTCGACTGGAGAAGATTCAACAGATGAGTTAACAGCAGTTGAGTCAACAGAAGATGGACCTGCAGTTGAAGCAATAGATGATTCGACAACAGATGATTCGATGACAGAAGATTCAACAACTGAAGATTCGACAACGGAAGATTCGACTGGACCAGATTCGACTGGGGATGAAGCAACAGAAGATTCGATAGCAGTAGAGCCGACTGGAGAAGATTCAACAGATGAGTTAACAGCAGTTGAGTCAACAGAAGATGGACCTGCAGTTGAAGTCAATGGGCAGTAAGTGGTGATAACAGTGAATGTATGACCAGTAGTGACAGTAGAAACAGTAACACCGGTGGTGACAGTAGTGTGACTACATCCATAGTAACCACAAATAGAAGTGGTGAGAACAGTGGTGGATTGAACTGAGGAAGCTGGACTGGATTCAACAACTGAAGACTCAACAACTGAAGATTCAACAACTGAAGATTCAGCGACAGATGGTTCAGCGATCGATGATTCGACTGGAGATGAAGCAACTGAGGATTCGGCAACTGAGGATTCGACAACAGATGATTCGACGACGGAAGATTCAACAACGGAAGTTTCGACGACGGAAGATTCGACAACTGATGATTCGACGACGGAAGATTCGACAACTGATGATTCGACGACGGAAGATTCGACAACTGATGATTCGACGACGGAAGATTCAACAACTGATGACTCGATGACAGAAGATTCGACAACTGATAACTCGATGACAGAAGATTCGACAACTGATGATTCGACAACTGATGATTCGACGGCGGAAGATTCGACGACGGAAGATTCGATGACAGAAGATTCGACGACGGAAGATTCGATGACAGAAGATTCGACGACGGAAGATTCGATGACAGAAGATTCGACGACGGAAGATTTGATGACAGAAGATTCAGTTGGAACTGATTCAGCTGGACTGGATTCGACAACAGATGATTCGACGACAGAAGATTCGACTGGAGATGAGACAACTGATGATTCGACGATAGATGATTCGACTGGAGATGAAGCAACTGAAGATTCAACTGGAGATGAAGCAACAGATGATTCGACTGGAGTTGAGACAACAGTGGATTCAGCTGGGGAAGATTCAACTGGAGTTGAGACAACAGTGGATTCAGCTGGGGAAGATTCAATGACAGATGATTCGACGACAGATGAGTCGGTAATAGATGTTTCGATGGCAGTAGATTCAATAACAGAAGATTCAACAATTGAAGATTCGACGACAGATGATTCAACAACGGAAGATTCGACGACAGATGATTCAACAACGGAAGATTCAACTGGAGATGAGACAACAGAAGTAGCATCAACAGAAGATTCAACTGGTGTGGATTCCATTGGGCTGGATTCAACTGGTGATGAGACAACAGAAGATTGGACTGGGGATGATTCGACTGGACCAGATTCAGTAGCTTTACTGGTGGAGATCAAAGATGATGAGCCGGCAGAAACAGTGTAGACGGAACAGTCAGTGGTAGTGTAAACCCACCACCATTTGGTGTATGAACCGGTAGTACAAGTGGTTGTGGCACTTGGAGTACCAGTGGAAGTAACAGCGGTAGATTCAACTGATGAGACGACTGGAGATGATTCGACTGGAACGGTATCAACAGTGGATTCAATGACAGATGATTCAACAACTGAAGATTCAGCAATTGAAGATTCAGCAATTGAAGATTCAACTGGAGAAGTTTCGACAGATGATTGAACAACAGATGATTCAATTGGGGAGGACTCAACAGATGAGACAACACCGGTGGATTCAACAGATGATGGACCTGCAGTTGAAGTCAATGGACAATAAGTGGTGATAACAGTGATAGTGTCGGATTTGGTGACAGTGATAACAGTGACACCGGTAGTGACAGTAGCGTGACTACATCCGTCATAACCACAAGTGGAAGTGGTAAGAACAGTTGTTGATTGAACAGAAGAAGCTGGAGCAGATTCGACGACTGATGATTCGACAACTGATGATTCGACAGCAGTGGAGTCAACAGAAGAAGCAGCTGGAGATGATTCAACTGGAGATGAAACAATAGTAGAGTCGACTGATGAGGCTGGGGCAGATTCAACTGGGGCAGATTCTGTAGCTTTGCTGGTTGAAAGCAAAGATGATGAGCCGGCGGAAACTGTGTAAACTGAGCAATCAGTGGTTTTATAAACCCACCACCATTTAGTATAAGAACTAGTGTGACAAGTGGTAGCAACACTTGGAGTAGCAGTGGAAGTAACGTGTTGGTTGGTAGAAGTAGCAGAAGTAACTTCTTGGTGAGTGGAAACACTGGCCAAGGTTGAAGTGGATTTACCACAATCAATAGGTTTTGACCAGCTCCAGTACCAAGGTGGGTTCTTGGTGGACCAGACAACAACATCGGAATAAGTACTCTTAACAACTTCATGGGAAGTAGTCAATGGACAGTAGGCAGTAACTTCAGTTGGGACACCAGACTTAATGGTAGTAGTCTTGGTAACACCAGTTGGTTGGACAACTGGAGTACATTTACCTTTAGCACATTGAGTAAGGGTAAGATGGGCAGTTGAAACCGCACATTCGGTGGTCCAATAAGTGGTACACAATTCATCTTTTGGTAATCCAGCCACGTTATAGGTAGCGAAAGCATTGGAAATAGAACCAGCCAAAACAACAAGTGTAGCAAACTTCATGATGATATTCTGGGCGATGGTGAATTCGTTGATGATACTAAAATGAAAATCTCTAAGTTATAAATTGAAATTAAAGCAGGAATTCAATCTCCTATTTATACACAAATTGACCATCGTTAATGAATAGCCCATCCACCCCCAAATCCATCATGTTTCTGATGCCATGAAATTCAATTGTTTGTACTTTACCAAGGGAAACAAAAAAAGGGGGAAGGCACAAAACAAAAAGGGCAGAATGAAATTAGACGTCGGACTTAACATATTCTATGCATTTCATTATTAGGTATTAGTTATTAAATAATAAGTAACAAATGGGACATTTTTGAATAAAACACAATTGCACAACATGGATATCTGGTACTATGTTTTGGCTTTTGATTTTTTATCCGACCCTTTTTCTCACTGAAAAAATAAAATAAAAAAAAGAAAGAAAAAAATTTTTTTCTTAATTCAAGTTGCTGCAGGTCGCGCCAAACAAATTATATGGGAACCCAGAAGTTTTTCCATTTTGTCCTATTTTGCAGTAAAAAATTTATATCATTCTGGTAAAGCTGATCTTTCTTAATGAAAGACAAAGAACAATGAAAAATTTAGACAATCGTACATATAAGCTATTGTAGACCAACGTTCAATGGATGAACCGTTTTAGTCTAAACTGACTTTGGGATTGTTAAACATTTAGTTTGAAAAAATCTACAAAAACAGAAAAACAACCAAGCACATGCAAATTAGTCTTTTCCATTGTTTGAAGGAACTTCCCCAACCATGAAGTGGAATAACAGTGTCTTTGGAAAGATCAATATTTACAAAGTAACCTGAACAGCCGCGTTGGTCAAGATTGTAAGAGATAGAAATGTTAAAGGATAACCAAAGGGGGGAGGGGAGGGGAGTAAGCCGCTTGGTAATATAAATTAAAACCTATAAAGAGTAAAATTAAAGGGGCTGGATTTGAAAAAACCGTGATCTGCAACAAGTAATTCACGTGTAATTACCCCGAAGATGCAAGGGTAAAAATTGTTGGAAAAATGGTTGTTTCAAACATGAACTTCTAAACCAGAAATCAGATTTGGGGGCTCCCAAAAATAACGGTATACTAGTAAAATCAGCAACTGAAATTCTTGGTCCAAGTTCGCCTGGAATTTTACTTGTTCAGGATTTGCATCTTCTTATTGTTCGGGCTCTTGAAAGGATATATCCAGATAATAATATTATTTGTAATGATATTAACAATAATAATGATAATAATAATTATAATAAAAATAATAAAAAGAAATGGAAAAAGGGTTTTATTTTGTCCCTTTTGGAAGAGATATATTGAAAAAAAAATTTCCGTATGAAACTGAATTACAAAAGGTATAATCATTTCTTTTGATTTTTGGGCTAATTCAATTATCACTAATGCTTTCGCAACAAGGATTTATTTAATGTTATCTCCACTCTTGTTTGTACAGGATGCCTGATCATTTTATTTACAAAACTAGTGTCTAAATTTGAGAGGTTATTCAGGGCTCGCACAAATACAATGCACTAAAATTTCATGTGTGTGCCATATTGTGTTAGACGATCGGTTAAAAAAATTTAGAATACTAACAATGCTAAAAAATAACTAGAAATTCAGCCACAGAAAGGAAAATGAGAGAAATTCACCATAATCCTATTGTTATCCTTTGATTAGACAAGCTTGTTTTTTTCCATTTTTGTTTTTCCGCATATATGCAAGGAGCTAACTGTAGGTTATGAGAACTATAACTTTGTTTTGTATTTGCGTGGTTACAGAATAATTATGCAATGTCCCCTGGACAAGAAAAAAAAAACGTAACGCATAGAAAGAGGGGTTCTTTACTACCAGGATCCGCCCTATTCATTCTTCCATTCTCTCTGTCTCTCTTTTAGGGTGTTTCCTTTCCGATAAATAACAGCGTGTTCTCCCCTTTTTGAAGACAACTGATCGACATTCCTACAAATTTACAACTTTTCTAGATTCATATTTTGAAAATCCTCATAACTTATTTTTCAAAGTTTTATGTTTTTGTACAAAATTTCAGGACGTCCAAAAACAATGAGTGCAATGAAAACCCTTTTGCACAATTTCACGGGTATTTGGACTGTCAAGTTTTGCCATATAATATGGAGTAACAGACCATGATATATATCCTTTTTTAAATTTCTTTTTTGAAGGAGAAGGTGTATGTGCTTGTGTTTGTGTTTGCGGATGTGGATATGTTTGCGTTTGTATTTCGTGCTATCCGGAGTGCATCATGTGGTCTAAACAAGAAATGGGTTACATGATGTAGTTACGAGTGGGTTGGAGGTTATTCCCGAAAATATTTGGATCATTAACAAAAAACATATGTAAATATATTCTAAGTTGATGAGATTACCGGTGGATATGTGCCTTGGATTGTACATTGATATTGTTCTTCAGTATTCTGTGCCATCATCCTCATCGATTGACAAATAGACAGATCGGCAGAAATTTTTTAAAATTCTCACAATGATTAACAATTGAGATGTTTACTACACAAAGTCAAAATAAAATATATTTTCCGGATAAATATTTTCGTCTTCTACCCGCGCTTATACGCATACACAAATCCACACACACAAAAGAGATGGGGGAAAGAAACCCTTGTGTTTATTTTGGGGAAGAGGGTTTGTACAATAAGGAACGTTCTATTGTTCTATTGTTACTGGATTTCGTTAGGAATTTATTTAGTGGTATTTAAACTGTGCAGGTACGTCACCATCCACCCACAACCAACAACCCATCAAACACAAACACAAACACTGGGCTAAAAATTTCATGTGGAATATTGTTTTCATGATCGTTTCACTTCAATTCGTAAGGAAGGAAAAGTCTTAACAATGCATTAATAGAGTAATAGAAATTAAGCTTCTACCTTCCCTTTCGTGGTCACATTATATAACTTCTCAACAGTTCCATAACACAATAGCAATTTCTGGTAAATATTGTTCTTTTTGTTTGTTCTAATTACCCAATGCACATCATTGAAAATGCAAACGTCTCGCCTGCTATGCACAAAACGTCTTCAGTTGAAATGAAATTTTAAAAGTGGATCCTCCTTTAACCCTAAATCATTTGATTCTCATTAAAATTTTAAGTTTATTGTATTCCCCATGGGCTGTGAGAATTTGATAAGCGCTGTTATTAGATACAGCAATCTCAAGAAGATTGGCAATCATAAGAATGAGTAAATTTGGTTCATTGTAGATCAGAATATGAACTCCTCTGTTTCATGAAACAATTTCCCCCGCTTTGTAAGTGTAAAACAAAAAATAAATACCTATGATTCTAAAAAGCATGAAGGGGCGGTGAATATATTGGTTTTATATAGATATTAAAACAGATTGTAAGGGTAACCTTGAAGAATATTATACAATTGATCCAGGCTAGAAATAAACAATACAAAAAAATAACACAGCATAAACAAAGAGGAATGATTGAAAGAGGAGACAGTAAAAGTTGTGATGAATGTCGATCAAATCCTGAAACAAAATAATAATGAAAGAAAAGATGGTATTTATGTAAAGTCAATACGTTTTATATTTTTTTTTTATTAAAAATTTGTATTATTTTATGCTCAAATTGGATACTATTTTCGCAATACAACAAAGCTCCACCTGATCTGATTACAGGATGGAATTAAATGAATATATGGAAGGAGTGGGTTATCTAAATACAAACATATCCAGCTAATATTAAGATCCAGTTAGTTATAGTTTAATAATGCAAGAAATAGCAATAGTAGTGTAAATTGTTGCAATTTTCTTAAACCTGTTTGAGTCTCCGCAGCAACACAATAATACACACATTTTCAATTAAACACAAAACCAAATTACGTAATCAGAATTTCTCCTTTATTTAACACAAGACTAACATAAACATATTAGACAATCGCTACTCTTCTGAAGAGAACACCTGAATGGCAAAGAACCAACAAGTATATCAAAGATATCCAATTATATCTGTAATGTCATTCTAGTTTAACTTTGATATATAACAATTCTTCCACTCTCTCTCTCTCTTTCCCCCCTGAATCATTACTCTAAAATATTTGACAAAATGAACACGACTAATAAAATGTTAAAGGTAGAGCATTCTTTTTTTGAGCTGAAGTACACGTGATTGTTATCAATACACAACTTACAAACTATATCAATTCTTTTAATAAAAAAACAAAAAGTAAATATATAATTGAAATCATCTATACACAATAATAAATAAATCTATGTATATAATAAAAATGATTCATTAAACCGAAAATAACAACAAAAAAATGTAAATGAAGAAAATATAAAATGTAAAATGGTATCCAAATTGAAAACAATAATCTAACAAGATTCTATTAAGAATCTAACCGAAATTTTTTTTTAATTTTTTTTTTTAGAAAGAAATAAATGGTAATAACCAAAACCCATATTCTAACTCAATTAGAGCAAGAATAACAAAGCAGACAAGACACCTGCGAAAGCACCAACTCTTGGAATCACGGCATTGTTACCAGCACCTTCATAAACACTGACAGTGTCAGTACCATTAGAGAGCCAAACTGATGGAACAATACTAGAAGCTGGCCATGAACTAGCACCTGAAGCTTCAGCTTCACCAGTAGCTTTTGCATCAACAACAAGTGGAACACTTTGGGTAACATCTCTAATCTTCAAGTTGGCTTTCTTAGCAACACCGTAAACAGCATGAACACGAGTCAATGGACAATAAGTGGTGTATTCAGTAGCAACATCAGTGGTGGTAAGAGTGACAATCACAACACCAGTAGTCTTGGTGGTGGTATCACAACCGTTTTCATGACAAGAAGTAACAGTCAAAGTAGCAGTACTGTGAGCAGTTTCAGTGGTGTAGGAAGTGATAATAATTTCATCACTGTTGGTAGTTGGGATAGTACTGTAACAGGTGGTGGTGATAGGAGTCTCTTCAACAGAGGAATAAGAACTGGTGAGTGCAATACTAGATTCAATAGAAGAAGTAATAGCACTGGATTCAACACTAGATTCAGCAGTTGGAACAGATGCAACACTGGATTCAGCAGATGAAGATTCAACAGAAGATGGAGCAGACCAGACAGATGATTCAACAGATGAGGCTGGAGTAGATTCAGCAGTAGATGAAGTGGTCCAGATAGATGATGAGACAACAGAAGTTGGTTCAACAGAAGATTCAACTGGAGTAGATTGAGCTGGAGATGATTGAGCTGGACTAGATTCGACGCTAGATGAAACTGGACCAGAACCTGAAGTAGACCAAGCAGATGATTCAATTGGGGAGACTGGTGAAGATGGTTCAACAGAAGAAGCTGGACCAGTAGCTGGAGTAGACCAAGGAGATGGTTCACCAGAAGTAGCTGGAGTAGACCAAGCAGTGGATTCAACGGATGAAGCAGCTGGAGAAGATTCGACAACAGAAGATTCAACAGAAGAGACAGCTGGGGAAGATTCAACAGCGGTAGATTCGACAGAAGAAACAGCTGGGGATGATTCGACTGGAGATGATTCAACTGGAGATGATTCGACTGGAGATGATTCGACAGCGGAAGATTCGACAGCGGAAGATTCAACAGAAGAGACAGCTGGGGAAGATTCGACAGCGGAAGATTCGACAGCGGAAGATTCGACAGCGGAAGATTCAACAGAAGAGACAGCTGGGGAAGATTCAACAGCGGTAGATTGAACAGATGATGGACCTTCGGTGGAAGTCAATGGGCAGTAAGTGGTGATAACAGTGATAGTTTCATCGGTGGTGACAGTGATAACAGTAACACCGGTGGTAACAGTAGTTTGACTACATCCATGATGTCCACAATCAGTAGTGGTGATAATGGTAGTACTGATGTCAGTGGCAGTAGTGTATGAGGTAGACAAAGTTCCACTGTTAGAAGAAACACCTGAAGATTCGACAGCAGAAGATTCAACTGGTGATGAGACAACAGAAGATTCAACAACAGAAGATTCAACAACAGAAGATTCAACTGGTGATGAGACAACAGAAGATTCAACAACAGAAGATTCAACAACAGAAGATTCAACAACAGAAGATTCGACTGGAGATGATTCGACAGCAGTGGATTCAACAGATGAAACAGCTGGAGAAGATTCAACAACAGAAGATTCGACTGGAGATGATTCGACTGGAGAAGATTCGACTGGAGATGATTCGACTGGAGAAGATTCAACGACAGAAGATTCAACAGATGAAACAGCTGGGGAAGATTCAACAACAGAAGATTCGACAGATGAAACGGCTGGGGAAGATTCAACAACAGAAGATTCGACTGGAGATGATTCAACGACAGAAGATTCAACAGATGACGCAGCTGGTGATGATTCAACGACAGAAGATTCAACAGAAGAGACAGCTGGGGAGGATTCGACAGCGGTAGATTCAACAGATGAAACAGCTGGGGAGGATTCGACAGCGGTAGATTCAACAGATGAAGCAGCTGGTGATGATTCAACAGCAGAAGATTCAACAGATGAAACAGCTGGTGATGATTCGACAGCGGAAGATTCGACAGCGGAAGATTCGACAGCGGAAGATTCAACAGAAGAGACAGCTGGGGAAGATTCAACAGCGGTAGATTGAACAGATGATGGACCTTCGGTGGAAGTCAATGGGCAGTAAGTGGTGATAACAGTGATAGTTTCATCGGTGGTGACAGTGATAACAGTAACACCGGTGGTAACAGTAGTTTGACTACATCCATGATGTCCACAATCAGTAGTGGTGATAATGGTAGTACTGATGTCAGTGGCAGTAGTGTATGAGGTAGACAAAGTTCCACTGTTAGAAGAAACACCTGAAGATTCGACAGCAGAAGATTCAACTGGTGATGAGACAACAGAAGATTCAACAACAGAAGATTCAACAACAGAAGATTCAACAACAGAAGATTCAACAACAGAAGATTCAACAACAGAAGATTCAACAACAGAAGATTCAACAACAGAAGATTCAACAACAGAAGATTCAACAACAGAAGATTCAACAACAGAAGATTCGACAACGGATGATTCGACGATAGATGATTCAACTGGAGATGAAGCAACTGAAGATTCAGCTGGAGATGAAGCAATAGTAGATTCAACGACAGAAGACTCAACTGGAGATGAAGCAACAGAAGATTCGACTGGAGATGATTCGACTGGAGATGAAGCGATAGTGGATTCAACAACAGAAGATTCAACAACAGAAGATTCAACTACAGAAGATTCAACAACAGAAGATTCAACAACAGAAGATTCAACCGGAGATGAAGTAGCTGGACTAGATTCAATAGCAGTGGATTCGACAGAAGATTCAACAGCGGTAGATTCAACTGGAGAAGATTCGGTAGCTTTGCTGGTGGAGATCAAAGAGGATGAACCCCCAGTTACAGTGTAAACTGAGCAATCAGTGGTAGTATAAACCCACCACCATTTAGTGTATGTACTAGTGGTACAAGTAGTAGCAGCACTTGGAGTAGCAGTGGAAGTGACAGCGGTAGATTCCACTGATGAGACGACTGGAGATGAGGCAGCTGGAGATGATTCAGCTGGAGAAGTTTCAACTGGAGATGAAGCTGCTGGTGATGATTCAACTGGAGAAGAGGCAGCTGGAGAAGTTTCAACTGGAGAAGAGGCAGCTGGTGATGATTCAACTGGAGAAGAGGCAGCTGGTGATGATTCAACTGGAGAAGAGGCAGCTGGTGATGATTCAACACCAGTGGATTCAACAGATGATGGACCTTCAGTTGAAGTCAATGGACAATAAGTAGTGATGACTGTGACAATTTCTTCAGTGGTAATAGTGATAACAGTGACACCAGTAGTGATAGTAGTGTGACTACATCCGTCGTAACCACAAGTGGAAGTGGTAAGAACAGTGGTGGATTGAACAGAAGAAGCTGGACTGGATTCGACTGGGGATGATTCAACTGGAGACGAAACAACAGTTGATTCGACTGGGGAGGATTCAACAGAAGAAACAGCTGGGGAGGATTCAACAGTTGATTCGACTGGGGAGGATTCAACAGAAGAAACAGCTGGGGAGGATTCAACAGAAGAAACAGCTGGGGAGGATTCCACTGGAGATGATTCAACTGGAGATGATTCAACTGGAGATGAAACAACAGTAGATTCGACTGAAGAAACAGGGGTTGATTGGACAACTGAAGTAGATTCAACAGATGAAACTGGGCTACTTTCAGTGGCTTTGCTGGTGGAGATCAAAGATGATGAAGTAGCAGAAACAGTGTAAACTGAACAATCAGTGGTAGTGTAAACCCACCACCATTTAGTGTAAGCACCGGTAGTACAAGTGGTAGCAACACTTGGAGTAGCACTGGAGGTAACAGCAGTGGATTGAACAGATGAGACTGGACTACTTTCAGTGGCTTTGCTGGTGGAGATCAAAGATGATGAAGTAGCAGAAACAGTGTAAACTGAACAATCAGTGGTAGTATAAACCCACCACCATTTAGTGTAAGCACCGGTAGTACAAGTGGTAGCAACACTTGGGGTAGCACTGGAGGTAACAGCAGTGGATTGAACAGATGAGACTGGGCTACTTTCAGTGGCTTTGCTGGTGGAGATCAAAGATGATGAAGTAGCAGAAACAGTATAAACTGAACAATCAGTGGTAGTGTAAACCCACCACCATTTAGTGTAAGCACCGGTAGTACAAGTGGTAGCAACACTTGGAGTAGCAGTGGAAGTAACAGCGGTAGATTCAACTGATGAAACGACTGGGGTGGTTTCAACTGGAGTGGATTCAGCTGGGGATGAGACAACTGAAGTAGATTCGACTGATGAAACTGGAGAACTTTCAGTGGCTTTACTAGTTGAAATCAAGGAAGATGAGGTAGCAGAAACGGTGTAGACAGAACAGTCGGTAGTAGTGTAGACCCACCACCATTTAGTGAAAGAGCTAGTGTTACAGGTAGTAGCAACACTTGGAGTAGCAGTGGAAGTAACTGGTTGGTTAGTGGAAGCGGTAGCCAAGGTTGAAGTGGATTGACCACAATCAGTAGGTTTTGGCCAGCTCCAGTACCATGGTGGGTTCTTGGTGGACCAGACAACAACATCGGAATAAGTAGTTTTAACAACTTCGTGGGAAGTGGTCAATGGACAGTAGGTGGTAACTTCAGTTGGGACACCAGACTTAATGGTGGTAGTCTTGGTAACACCAGTTGGGTGGACAACTGGAGTACATTTACCTTTAGCACATTGGGTGTGAGTAAGGTGGGCAGTTGAAACGGCACATTCGGTGGTCCAATAAGTGGTACACAAATCATCCTTTGGTGAGCCCCACCAATTAAAGTTAGCGGCAGCGTTGGAAATAGAACCAGCTAAAACAACAAGTGTAGCGAACTTCATGGTGATATTCTGGTAATAGTGAATTTGTTGATGATGCTAAAATGAAAATCTCGAAGTTACGAATTGAAATTAAAGTAGAAAATCAATGTCCTATTTATACAAAAATTGATCATCGTTAGTTTGTTACCCATCCACCCCCAATCCATCGTGTTTCGGAATCCATGTAGGTGTATTCTTCCTAGTTTATTATTGGAAACAAAAAAAAAGGGATGGCACAAAATACAAAGGGCGAAATGGAATTAGACGTCGGACTTAGCATATTCTATACATTTCATTGGTAACCATCAGTCACAATAACAACTAAAAGTGAAAAAAAAAAGGAAAAAATTCGGCATTTTGGAACAAAACATAATCACACAATGGTGATATCTCTTGCTGTATCTTGTGTTGTTCGAATTTTTTAACCGACCCTTTTTTTCAACAAAAAAAAACAACAACAAAAAGAAATAAAAAAATATACTTAATTGATGAGGCTGCAGGACGCGCCAAACAAATTTTTCCTAAACACACGAATTTCTCATTTTGCTCTATTTTGCAGTAAATTTTGTTTTAGGTTATTCTGGTAACACTGATCTTTCTTAATTGAAAACGAAAGCAATGCAAAATTTAAACTCTCGTACATATAAGCTATTGTAGACGAACTTTCCGTTGATTAACTGTTTTAGTCTAAACTAACTTTGGGATTGTAGTTAAACTTTTAGTTTAAAAAAATCTACAAAGAAAACAAACAACCACATGCAATTTAGTATCTTCCCATTGTTTGAAAGAGCCTCCCGAACCCTGACGTAGAATTGCTATGTCTTTGGCCAGGTCAAAATCCACCAACTTCTCAAGACGGTCACTCCGGAATACGAAGATTGTAAGAGATAGAAATGTCAAAGGAAAACCAAAGGGGGGAGGGGAGAGGGGAGGAAGCGAATTGTAAATAGAAGTGAAACCCTATAAAGAGTAAAATTAAAGGGGCTGGTTATGAAAAGGCCGTGATCTGCGACAGCAAACACACGTGTAATTATCCCAGAGGAGACGAACTATTGTTCTCTGTAAAACGAATAATTTCTGGGAAAAAGGGTGTTTCAAACATGAACTTCTTAAACACGCAATCAGACGGGGACCCAAAACATAAGGGTGCAACTAATAAAAATCAGCAACTGAAATTCCTGGTCCACGTTCGCCTGGAATTTTACTTGTTTGGGTTCGTGGAAGGATGTAGATGGACGAGAATATTACTAATAATAATATTATAAAAAAAAAAGAAATGGACAAAGGGTTTCACCTTCCCTTTTTTTTTTGGAAGGGGGGGTATATATTGAAAAAAATTTCCGATTGAAACTCAATTACAAAACGTGCAATAGTTCGCCTTGATTTTTTTTTATTTTATTTTTTTGTTGGCCCACGATGGCAGTATAATTATCGTATGATAAGGGCATATTCTGAATTAACCGTCGTCTTGTTTGAACAAAGGACCCAAATCATATCGTCTACAAAACAAGTGCTCAAGTTTGAGAGGTTATTCAGGGTTCACACAAAACCAAAAAAAAAAAAAAAGAACAATAAAATTTCATGTGTGAACTATTAGGTTAGGCGATCGCTTAAAAAAATTTAAAAAGAAAAAAGGACTTAACAATACACGAAAATAACCAGAAATTCAACCATGGAAACAGAAAGAGGAAAAGTGCTCCATAATCCTGTTGCCAATGTATGGTTAGCCAAGCCCTTCTTTGCTATTTGTTGGTTTTCAATATTATGCCGCATACATGCAAGGAGTTGACAGTTGGTTATGGAGACTCTAACCTTGTTTTGCATTTGCGTAGTTACGGAAAAGTTATGCATATCCCCTGACCGACAACAAAAACAAAGGAGCGCATAAACAAGTGGTTCAATACCACTATCGTTCCATCCCTTACTTCTTCTTACTCCCCCCCCCCTCCTCTGTCTTTCTCACTCTCGGTTGCTTTCCCTCCGTGAAATAGCATCGTGTTTCCCCTACTTGAGCGCAAGTGGTTGTCATTCCTACAAATTTACAGCTTTTCTAGATTCGTGTTTTGAAGATCCCTATAGTATATTGTTCGAATTGGGGCGTCTTTGTACGATATTTCAGGCCGACAAGAAACAGTGTAGTGGTATGGGAAGCAAAAAAATCTCTCTAATGGAATTTCATGCCGTTCTAATTTGCCAAGTTTTTCATATGATGTAATGTATGATACATAGCAACGGTATATTTGCGTTGGCGGAGTGTGTATGTGTATGTGGGAATGTATTTTAGACTATATAGAATGCGTCATTTAGACTAAATGAAAAGTCTATCCCTGTATATGGTAATTAGTGTATTATTTCCGGAGAAAATTGGGGTCAATAGAATAAAACACGTACTAATTTGAATTAGATTATGTACGGAAATTTGACCATTGACAATGGTTCGCTTTCTTTGTGGTATGTTTCTCCTCTTTCTCTTTCTCCTCCTCAACCTCATCAACTAAAAAGGAAGATCGACTGAAATTTTTAAAATTCTCACAAAGATTAACTATAGAGAGACGTCCTATTTCACATAGTTAAGACTAAAAATATTTTCCGGTTAAATATTTCTCTCTTCTATCCGCGCCTATATCCAAACTCAACTACATACACAAAAGTGACGAAGAAAGAAACCCTATATTTATTTTATTGGTGATTTGTACAATAAACAACGTTCTATTGTTAGGTAATTTGCTCACCTCTATGTTTAGTTCTATTTAAATTGTGCAGGTACGTCACCATCCACTAATACCCTCTCAAACACAAACACCTGGCTAAAAATTTCATGTTGACTATTGTTTTTCGTGATCGTTTCAGTCTGTTTCATAACGAAGAAAAACTCTAACAATATCTATTAGTAATAGAACTGGAGTTAAGCTTCTACCTTCCCCCTTGCTTTGTGACCTTATATAACCCACTCTACAATATCATAACGCAATGGCCAATTTCGGGTAAATGATTTATTTTTTTTATTAGTAATTACTCATCGTACATCATTGAAAATGCAAACGCCTCGCCTGATATGCACATAACGTCCTCATTGAATAAAATAAATTCTAGAAGTGGATCCCCCCTTTTGACCATAAAATCACTTGATTCTCATTAATGGTTTTAGTTTAGTGTATTGGGGATAGGTTATGAGACTTTGATAGGCTCTATTATTAGATATAGCAACCCAAAAGGCGGACTTGAGTATCATAAGAAGGAATAAATGAGCATATGAAATTCTTGGCTCTCTTGAAACAAATATGGGCAACTTCGTAATTGGCAACCCTTTCCTAATTCATGGCGCTTGCTTACCTTAAAAAATTCTCCTTTGAGTTTTGCAATAGAATGTTTACTCTTTTTCTTTCTGGTTCTTTTTGTTGATGATAATAATTAAATTTAAATCAAGTTAATCATCAATTAACAACTTTTAAACTAAACCAAGGTGTAAATCTTCTCTATTATGTTAACTAATTGCTATCTCTTGTTATCAAACTGCAACACTTACATCTCTACAAATTTAATCCCTTGATTTTATTGAAATGAAATTAAAATACTCTTACTCTTACTCATATACTGCTAAAATTAATTATTTCTTGGTTTTCGTTACCTTTTGGTGTGAAATTCTGACAAAAATAAAAAAAAAAGAAACGACCCTGTAGTTAAAAAGAGGAGTTGATATGATTCATTTCTATATTCATTGATTATTTGAGAGCAATATTATTAAACAACCATGAACCCAAACCAGTGGATAGGTAGTAATAGGTATATCCTCCTGTATATAGATTAATAATTCAAACGCTACCAAATAACGTGACATCCTGCATATAGGCGATTTTTTGTTTCTACCAAAAAAAAAGAGCCAAAATGTAAACAAACAAAATCAAAACAATACACGAAATAATGAGGATCTAACAAAAAAAATAAAATAACATACACTCTAAGTATACAAATATAAACTACCAACTATAGTATTACAATATCAAATTCTTTTAGGGAAGTAACAGGACACTTCTAGAACACGAAAACCACAACATCACAAGAATGTCTGAAAAGCTTGACCCTGAAGAAGAAGAGAAATATTCATATACTGATTTCACCGAGTCGGATAATTCAGGATCTACCACTAAAAATTCCCATGATCAAGAACAAGAAAATGATATGTCAAAACTTGTTATTGAGACACAACCAGATTTTAATATGCAAGGAAATGAAGAACATCAACATCAACAAGAAGAGGAGGAAGGGGAAGAAGGAGAGGACTATGATAATGAACTGAATCATAATAACAATAACCAACTGATTTCAATATTGGAACAATCTTCACCTCAGCATGTTTTACCATATAAGCAAAAAATATCGTATCGACAGAATGTTGATTTTACAGGAAATCAAAGTTCTGAATTTTGCAATACTGATAATATGATAAGTCAGGGATCGATAATTGGTAATTATTCTATGGCTTTAGGTGAATCACTTCCCAACACTTTTAAAAACAAAAGACATCCAAATGCACAAGCTAAAGCTTTGGGTGCTTCCAAATTAACCAATGGATCAACTACTACTACTACTACTGCAGCTGCTGCGGTAGTGCCCCCATGTACTACTAGGATAACTGAAGAAGAAGATTCCCATAATGACGCATCACACAACAATAACAACAATAATAATAATAGTAATAACATGAATGTATTTCTTCAACCAGGAGAATTAAATTTAGGAGGAGTATTTGGTGTAAATCATCCCACTGAAGAAATCAGATCCTTGAATTTTTCACCAGAAAAAGGAAGTAGTAGTAGAACAGGGATTATGGGTCCAAGTCCATTCACTGATTATGATTTAAATACTGGGAATTCAGTGATTCACAATTCCAATGTTCTGAATATGGAAGTACCTAAATATCTAGCAGCTCGAATGGAATATGAGAATCAAAGAAGTCCTGATAAATTAATCGGGATATTTGATGATCGTGATCCTATTGATGATGATGATGATGGCGATGATGAAGATGAAGATGATGATGTTCGAGAACGCATGAATCAAAAAGAACAAAATTCAATTTCAACCACGATTTCAACTCCATATCCTACTATTAATCATAAGAATGGGAGAGATTTCCAAGAACCTATGGCAACAGTAAGAGAAATTAGAAGTAGAGTAACTAGTAGAGCTAATGGGAATGGGAAACCATCATCACCTTGGAAATTATACCAGGATAATTATAATACTTTTACAAAGAATCAATTGGCTGGTGTGATTGAAAATGTTCGATCCAATAAAAACACCCCTGCTCAACAACAAGTACAACAACAGTTACAAAAACAACAATTACAACAATTACAACAATTACAACAACAACAACAACAGCAGCAACAATTGGAAAGTGGAAATTCTTCTGTGAAACGACCAAGTCATAATTTATCAAAACCCCCAGTTCTCAATTTAAATTCAACTATTCTTAATACCCCAGCTGCCAAAAACATCAAAGATTTCACCAAGACAGGATCATATAATGAAAGATCGTATCTTAAAAATGCCGATAAATTGTTCTCTAATATCAAGAAAAAAGGGTATCCGGGAGGTAGAGCCGAAGGTGTTGTACGAGTAGCATCACAAGCGACTAATACATCAACACCAAAGAAAGGATTTGGAAATAATCTTGATCCAGAAATGAGCCATCAAGATCATGATGATGATAATCAATCTACTTCATCTCCATTCACTTCGTTTTCTACAGGATCTACAGGATTGAAATCTGATACTAGTGAAATTAGAGATTTACAAACAAATGGTCTTGATGCAAGTAGTGATGATGCCCAGAATTATACTTCCTATACTAGAGAGAGCAACCTGCAAACAAGACTGATGATTCAACCACAACAACACTATCATCTTAATGGTGACTTTCCTGCAGAACCAAGTGAAGGATCATTCACTTATGATGAAGAAAGTGAAGAGGATAAAGAAAATATTGATGACGTGGATGATGTGGACGATGTGGGTGATGATGATGAAGAAGAAGATAGCATGATTACTGAAGTTATGCCTGGTTATGCAAGAAATAAGCGTTATATTTCACCACAAAATGCCAGAAGTTATATTTCCCCTGCTACCAAAGCTCATTTATATTCTTCCCAAATAGTACAGAATAGGATTCCACTTTTTGAAGATGAAAACAGATATTTCCATGATGAGATGAAACAAAGTGTTGAAAATTCACCGGGTATGATAGGATCACCACAAAAACAAACAAGACAGGCACAACAGGCACATCCAGTATCATCACAACAAACATTCAAGGGTCATGGAAGCTCAAACTCAGTTATATGGAAGACTATTTCTCAATTACAATTGAATAAAGGTGCTACAACCGGAACTCTAACTCCAACTGGCACAACAACAACAGCAACTACTACTGCTAGGACATCTGGTGTGGAAAGTGCAGCACATTCAACTGTGACCAAAGGAAGAGTACAGCCAGATATTAATATACCTTCTGAAATCAATGGTATGATATTTGATCCAGAGAAACAAGTTTGGAGAAGTAAGAGTGGATCAATGAATCATACTTCTGCTTTTGAATCTATCGATGATTTAACAGAAAATGATGCCTACCAATTCCCTAAAAAATCGACTGACACTACAATACAAGCACAACCGCAAACACAACCCCACCCAAAGCCAAAACAGGCACAAGCACAACCACATCAAAGTATTCTTAAGAAGTCCACATCCAAAAGACCTAATGAACCACTTGAAGTTTCATTCCATGAACCAGATTATAGTTCAAGTTCAGATCGTGCCCATCCAACAAGCATATTAGGAGATGTCACCCGAGTGTCCCAAATTCACGATATTTCATTTTCTGAATCCAATAAACGTCTAGTATCTGCCATTACCGAGCGATACGATAACAACCGAGAAGAAGATGAAGGATTATCATGGAAAGAAATCCGAGAAATTGTATTAGATCATTGTGATTTGAATAATGTTAAAGGATTAAATACATTATTACCAAGTTTAATTAATGTTGATTTATCCCATAATGATGTTAAATACCTAACTGGATTACCTCGTCGAGTTATGCAATTGGATTTAAGTAATAATCGTATTGAAGGTATTACTCCATTCAGTGATTATCATGATTTACAACAATTGAATTTGGATCATAATCAATTAACCATGATTACCAATCTTTGTCAAAATATCCATTTAACTGATTTGAGTTTGGAACATAATAAACTCACGAGTTTACGAGGTTTAGCCGATTTAATTAATCTTCGAAGATTAAACGTCCGTGAGAATGAATTACTGGGGAAATTAAATTTTCATGAATTTCAATTGAAGAATTTAGAAGTATTGGATGTTTCTGGTAATAATATCCAGGAGATTATTGGATTACATAATTTAATTAATTTAAAAGTATTGGATTTGGATGATAATGCCTTATACCGATTTGAAAGTCTGAATTCTCAATTAGTTAAATTACTGATCCGATTTAATAATATTCGATATTTGAATATATCAAAATTACCACAGTTGAGATGTTTGAAAATTGATGAAAATTTCATTGAAGTCATTGAAGGATTAGAAATCATGAATCATATTTCTGAACTTTCGTGTAAATCACAACATCGAAATGATTCCCTTGTTGAGATTCTTAATGTTAGTTGTAATAATGTTAGAGTGTTGGATATATCAGGTAATCGTAATTATTTCAATACCCATCCATTACCTAAACCCAACACGTCGTCGAAGATAATACAACCTAAGGTATTCCCATTTGTGAGTCATCTTACATTATCAGCAATGAATTTAGAATATATTCCATATGATTTATATTCGAAATTTCCTAATGTTCAAAACTTGAATTTAAGCTTTAACAAATTAACTAATCTTAAAGGATTAGAACATTTCAATAATCTTAAAAAAGTCTACTTGATAGATAATTTAATAGATGATCATGGACCTATTATGCTTGGATTACAAGGATCTCGAGATAGTTTAAGACTACTAGATGTTAGGATGAATCCATGTACTAAAGATTTATATCCTTATTTGTTTTCTGCTGATGAAAAAGATGCTAGTAATTTAGATATTGTCCGTGGTGAAGATATACAAAGTTTCTTGGTGAATTACCAAGAATTAGATCATTCTGAATTATGGACAAATCGAGATAAAAGTTTCTTGTATGATTTAAGTAATCAACAAAATGATAATGGTATGGGGTTAATTCGTATGAGAGATAAATTTGAATGTTTTATGACACTTTTTTTCTATAATTTGGTTAAATTGGATGGTAATATAATTGACGATTCAAGAAGAAATTATCTCCATGCTTTATTCCAAAATCTTTCCTAAGATTATCATGTATAATGTAATATAATTAATAATTTATAATGTTTTTTTGTGTACGAATTAAGTAATATATTCCGCAATCTTAGATATGTATATATAAACAGAAACGGAATTTTCTTCAACGAATAAATTAACCCCACAAGGAAAAGTTAGTTTTTGTTCTTTAGAGTGAATACAATGGTGGTTTCAACAAGAGTGTCTATTCAATGGCCACCTGAAGGTCCACAAGAACTTACAAACACATTGGTTTTAACCACTCCTAATGATAATTACGTAGACATTCGAATTTTTAAATCCAACTATCCCCACACCCCAAATACCACAGAATCAAAAGACTTCAACAATGTATTTGAGTTATGTCTTGCAGGTAAAGAGATCCCACTTTCCAATAACCAAATCAAGTTTGATAATTGTATATCATCAATGGCATTATCAGAGAGTTTAATCACGGGCAATCCTATAGAAATAGATCCTGATATTGGAACATTTAGTGAATATGGTCAAGATAGGAAAGAAACTGGTATGATGAAGAATTCTCAAGGTGTTGTTTCTTCATATATTGAAATCTGGAGATCTTTAAATCCTTTAAAACATACCCCATTCAAAGAAGTCAGAGAGGAGGAGGAGGAGGAAGAAGAAGAGGAGAGTAATGACGATAAGATGGAGGTGTTTACATTGGAGTTGATTAATGGGTTAGGTAAATTGATTAGAATTGGAAATTGGATGCAGGGGATAATTCAAGATAATCGTACAATTCATGTGATTAGACGATGGTATGATGAAGATTCGGCAAAATGGAAGAATTTGATTGAATTTGGTGACAAAGCTGATTTATTTCCAGTTGAATTTACAGGTGAGATTAATGAGATAGTTATTATGAAATCAAATGATAATTATGAATGTCAATGGAAATGTATAGAAAGAATTAAATAATAATAATAATAGTAATACGTGTTATTTAAGAATTAATGTGGGGGTTTAGTGGATAGGTTTGATCTACAATTATTAAATTATAACTGAAATTGTGTAGGTCCATCAATGGTACAAAAGATCGACGTAGCTCTACCACCAACTCTAACAGAAAAAAACCAAAACAATAAGAAAGAGAATGTGAAGGGAAAAAATTTTCTTTTGAAAGACGAACAAAAAAGAAAAATAAAAATCTCATTTTTGGTTTGCAAAAAAAAAAAGAATCAACAGAAAAAAAAAAAAAATAGAAGAAAAAAAATTCATCAATCATTTTCAATTGATTAAAGTTTTTGGGTTCAAATAGAAAACAATTATTAAACAAAATCAAATAATATAAAGAAAAGATGAACGGTGAAGGATGGTATGTACTACATCTACTATTATCAATATGGTTCATAACCTTGTTTTTACTATTGGTCCAAGTGATGCCTTATCTGTGGCGACAGAGAGTGTGAGACAGAGCGAATGACTGAAAAAGATCGCCATTGTTATCGTCTCTCGATGAACATACACACAGCAACAACAACATCATCACCATCTAAAACATGGCAACACCTGAGTTAATATATATACTAACAATTAACTAATTTAGGTTATTTATTCTTGCAGTTGTTACCAATGCAATTAACTTGTTTGCCCAAGTTTTCTTCACAATTATGTATTCTGATTTAGAATGTGATTACATTAATCCAATTGAATTATGTAACAAATTGAATCCTTGGTTTATTCCAGAAGCCGGATTACATGCTTTCATTACACTTTTATTCTTGGTTAATGGATACTGGTTTGTTTTCTTGTTGAATTTACCTTTGTTGGCTTATAATGCTAATAAATTTTATACTAAGAATCATTTATTGGATGCTACAGAAATTTTTAGAACTTTGTCCAAACATAAAAAAGAATCTTTTTTGAAATTAGGTTTCCATTTATTGATGTTCTTCTTCTACTTGTATAGAATGATCTTGGCTTTGATTAAAGATGAACATTAAGTATAATTCAGTCATTCATTTATTGATCCCATTCATTCATTGATCCCATACATTCAAAGAATAACAAGGACAAGAGAATAAGAAGAAAGATGTCTTGATTATTATTATATTGCATGAGAAGAAGAAGAAGAAGAAGAAGAAGTTGAAATTCATTTTGAGAGAACCTCTCGATTAATTATTAACGGGATAGTTTTATATTTGGTTATGTTTTATTTTATTTTAGTTTTAGTTTTAGTTTCAGTTTAATTTTTTTTTTTGTAATAATACAAATCTATATATTCATTTATATTCCTCTCTCCCTATTGATCTATATAGAATTATCCAACTGTTCTAATTTATTATTAATATGTTGAAGTTTACTATACAGACCAGTAGTTGGATTCAAGATCTTACTCAATGAAAACAATTGTAACTGTACTTTTGTATTTAATCCTTCTCCTTCAGACCCATCTCCAGTAGTAGGATTAATAACACTCTCCTTGGTGTGTTTCAATTGGTCAGTTAATAACTTCATTGATTCCACTTCTTGTTTTTTATTCTTCATATCAACTCTTAATTGATTCAATTGATTTCCAATATCAGTATGATCGTTCCTCAAATCCACAATCAATTGTCTCATTTCCTTTTTGGCTCGTTGTACAGAATTGATATTTTTTGCAATATCTTCCACAGTGGTTGTTGCGTCTCTTAATTTATCCACATTTGCAAGTAAATTATTCTTGAATGCTTCATTTAGTCTATAGTTTTTGTCTGATATTGTAGATGACGATGAAGATGGTGGTGGTTCATATGTTGAAATTAATGATCGTAAAACATCTAACATTCTGGCTCGTTGTATTCTACCTCTGGTATTTGATGCATTGATTAAAGTTGGATAATCTATGGATATTTTCTTTTTTGATTTAGATAGTAATGGGAGTGCTACTATTCTTCTATTTCTTGTTGATGGTGGTAGGCTGCTATTACTGATTCCATTTGATCGTCTAGTTGGTATCGTTGATATAGTACTAGTTCCATAATCTGGATCATCTCGTTCATCTTCATCTTCTTCGTCTTGGTCATGATCCTGAAGGTCAATTAATTCCGAAGAAGGTGTGGGTGTGGGGATATATGGTCTCAGGTGATTTGTTTTTCTAGGTGGAGATTGTGAAATAAGTGATGATTCACCAGATATCTTTTGTCTTTTCCCATTCTTTGATTGTTTTGATTTCCTTGATCCTACACCAATTAAACCACCTTCTGAATTCTCCGATCTTGGACTATCTAAAGATCCACTTATTCGTTTTCTTCCTTTTTTACTATTAGATCCTCCAATTAAACTAGATTCCTTTATTCTTTGTTTGACTTTTGCTATCTTATCATCAATTTCTTTTGCCTTAAGAAATGATGACTCACTTTCTTCATCTTCATCTTGTTGTTGAACTTCATCTGGACGAGGTTTTGGTTTTCTTCCACGCAGTGATTTCTGTTTCTTAGGTCGTCCTACTGGTTTTCTGGGTATCGAAATCAACGAACTTTCTTGAGGTGATTCCATATCATTTATATCTGGTATATTTGCTGATTGTGGTGGTGGAGGAGGTGTTTCTTGTGATGGTTCTTTAAAACTGACTCTTTTTTTGGATCTTCTTCTAGAAGGTGGTAACTTATCAATGATCGTATACGGAAGAATAGATGATTTTCTTCTACTTCTTGTAGCTCTATTCAATTCTAAATCCTCTTTTTGTATTAGAGCAGATGATAATTGAGATACCAATCGTTTTGTTTCCGCGGGTGATGTTGAATGTGATGTTGAATATGATGGTTTTATGGTTAATGATTCCTTAGTTTTGGTATTTCGTACTCCTGATCCTCTTATTCTTACATCTCTCTTATTTATCCTCGGATTGTTGGAAGTAGTGGTTGTTGTTTGTTTGGTTTTGGGATTGTTTATGTTTAGTTGTGAAGATTGAATAGTTCGAGATCTTGATGTTGTTAGTAATTAAATAATAGTTCAAATTAATAACAATTAACAGCTTATACATACCCTGATCCTCTTATCCTTGCATTTTTCTTTAGTGATCTATCATCCATTGTGTAGTTCGTGGAGTTAGATGATAAACGATACTCGGGTTTGTTTTGATTTTATTTTTTTGGTTTGGTTTGTTGATAGATTTAGTGTCTTAAATCAAAGACGCGCGACACATACAAAGAGTGACATAAAAAAAAAGAAGACATTAGTTTACAATATATTTGATTTTTAATAATGCATTAATTATTCTGCTTTATTTATATTTTTTTTTTGTAAAAATATACAGTATATAAAATATTAATGAATATTAATTGTTGTTATTGTTGTAGTTATAGGTTTAACTCAATTATTGTTGAGAAAAGTGTTCCAACAAGATGTTTCTTTCATCGGAATCAGCACCCCAGTTTTTGACGACAACACAAGAAGCACCAACAACTTTTCTAGCGTTACCTTCTCTGTCTAATTGACATAAACCAGCCCATTCACCCAATAATTTAGCATCGGAAACTTTAATCAATGGAATTTTTTCTTCTGGTTCGTTACATAAAGCTTCAACTAATTTAATAATAGATTCTTCAGTAACAGAGTCACACAAGACACATAATTGAGCTTCTCTTTTAGACAAAGCTTTAGAAGCTTCTCTCAAACCTCTGGCTAATCCATCGTGGACCAAAGAAGTTCTCAAGACAACTTTTAAAGCATCTTCAATGGTGATAGCACCGGATTGTTCTTCAACAACAACTTCTTCGACAACGGTTTCTTGTTCAACGTCAGACATGTTTTCTTTTTAGTTAATATTAATACTGTATAGACTTCTTCGTCAAGTAAATTAGTTTACTGCTCAGTGGTTTCCAAAAAAGAAGAACCTATGTAAAGTTTTGACCCAGAAGAAATTTTTCACCTGGTAGGTGATAGTATCGCACTAAGTGAGAATTTGTTAGTCGTGTGAGAGAGGTAAGAAAAAAATACTTCTTGCTTCTGCGTGAGAGAAAAGATTAGGGTTGTAGCCCTAATGATGCTACCAATTGTATTGTGGGGGCAAGGTGGGGGAAAAATAGAAAATGCGGGAAACTCACAGACGAACAGATAGTAGTAGGAACATAATAAATGACGTAGGTACTAAAGACATTTCATATGAAAAAGCCCTGTTCTGAAATTACCTGTTATTACCAATGATACTGGGAGAGAGAGAGAGAGAGAGAGAGAGAGAGAAAAGACAAAAGACAATAGTTGAAATAGAACAATACATTATCGTCAATAACATTATGAATTCCCACTATGAATTTTCTCTGTTACCGCCTGGAACAGAAAAACTGAAAATGTAAACAAAGGAAAAAAAATAATACACTATTAAGTAATTGGTGCAAAAAAAAAAAATAGAATCATTTCCCAAAAGGGTAATTTTTTTCTATTAAATATGTTCCAAGGATTTAACTTTTTCTTTATATGGGGATATATACAACAAGGCAATGTAATGTCAAGAACGTTCTTTTTTATACTATTTAGGTTAAACAAGTTTAATAAATAATAATTGTCGATATGGGTGAAATTTTCCGACAATAAAAAGAATTAAAATAGAACAACATATGAAACTGATGTTATGATATTTATATAAATAGAATTTCTTGTCTAATCAAAAATCTTCTTTTATTATCTTTAGATCTTGGTCATCATTGCAAAGATATCAAGGAATTAATACGAATAATACGATGAAAGTCCTGACATTAGTCATAGTTTCAATTCCATTAGTTCTGGGATTACGTATCCAAAAGAAAGAAGAGAACACTTCCACATTCTGGTATCAATTGTTTGGAACTCCATCAGCTAACCAACAACAAGAACCAGTTCCAACTACTTTCCAACAACAACCACAACCTCAACCACAACAGCAAACAACAGATACTAGTAATTTCTGGAATCAATTATATGGAACTCCATCAAGTGTACAAACACAACCAATAGCCACACAACCCGCTGCAGCACCAGCAGATAATAGTGATACTAGTTCTAGTAAACCTTGGTATCAAGGGTTATTTGCAGTTGGTCGTACCACATTAGGACAAAGTACAGCAAGAGCAGCAACAACACCACCATCAACAATTGCTATTGCAACTCCACAATCAACACCAGCTCCACAACCAGCAAATACAGGTAATCCAGTAACTAGTCATGATTGGTATGGAACAGGAGCACCTACTACCGCCCCATCATCCCCAACTTTCTCAGTTGATACTGCAAGAGGTATTCCTTCAGGGTCCGCATCTGCACCATCATCGGCTTCTAGTTTTAATTTCTTAGGTTGGTTAGGTGTTTCACCAAGTTCAACTGGTTCTGCTGGTTCAGCCTCGGCTTCAAATTCAGGCTCAACCAGTAATCCTGTATTGACATTGTTTTCAAACACCAGACCATCATCCGAAACAAAAACATCCAGTTCAAGCGAAAGTTCCAGTTCGAAAGCAAGTTCGAAAGCAAGTTCCAGTGCAAGTGCATCAGCAACTACATCATCTTCTGGTGACTGGTTACAAGCTTTACTTGGAAACAACTCCACGACCACATCTTCTTCATCATCATCAAGATCATCTACCGCTACACCAACCAACAACGGTGATAATAACTGGTTAGCTGGATTATTAGGATTAAACTCTACCAACGTTAATTCAACCATATCTGGATTCAGAAATTCCACCACTTTGACTACTGCAACCACATCTTCCGGGGGTGATATTAATGGTATCTTCGGAAGTTTGTTAAACAGTATCACATCAGGTAATTTCAATTTCAATGCAACCAGTTCAACAAAAGCTCCTTCTACTGGTTCAAGTAGTCCTGTTGGTGGTACTACAGTTGCTGCTGAATCTACAACTAGAGATTATTCAAGTTACACAGGTATGATTACTGGAAATCCTCAACAAACTGGAAGTTTCAGCAGTGGATTTAAATTACAAACTTCATGGATTAATTTCATCTTGATGAATTTCGTCCTTGGTGTTGTTGTTCTTATTTAAGAAAAATGAAATCACGTATTCCCACAACTTACAAACGTTTTTAATTATTAGTCTTCTTTTCCTTCGTTGATTCTTTTTTTTACATGAATTAGATACCTTTTTTTTCCATTATTATTCGTTATTTCTTCTTTTATATATACGTTTATAAAAATAATCTTTATCAAAGTTAATAAATACAAAATATTTTTCCGAAAATGAAAAAAATAAAATAAAAAGAAACAAGCTAAAATACATAAATATTATTACTATTATTATTATTGTTAATAATTTTATTTTTATTATTTTTATTATTATTATAGTTCCATTTCATCAGCACCGAAAGGTTCTGGACCTCTACCTTCATCGTCATCATCATCATCGTCGTGTTCTTCTTGCATTTCTTCATCACTATCAATAGCATTTTCATTACCATTTCCTTGATTATTCAGTTGTTCTCTTAAAGCAGCAAGATTAGTCCCTGAGACACCACCACCAACAATACCCCCAACCACGGAAGCTCTCTTTGGTGGTTCAACAGGTTGGTTGTTTCTGTCATATTCATCTTCATCATCTTCAAAATCAACATCAAAGAAATCATCAGTAGTACCGGTGATTTTTTGGTAGATTGATTTAACATCAGTAATGGTACCATCATAACTCAATTCGGAACTTGGAACATTAGTGAAAATTATCTCGTTATTTGCATCTTTAACATCTTTGTAAACAATATTGTTTTCTTCGTTGGCTTTGAAAATATTGGATAAATCCGGGTTGACATAAGTTTTTTGAACATAACCTAATTTACAAACAATTTCTAATTTCTCTTTAGGAACAAAGTTGACCAATGATGAACCCAATTTAAAAGAGTTGGTGATGATAGGAGTACCTTGTTCACTCAAGACAAAGTCACTAGCTTCCAACATATCTTTAACAACTTCATCACTAGAACTTTCTCTCAACAAAGAAGCTTCCATTTTCTCAAAAGCAGATTCCAAATCTGCCTTGGCTCGGTTCAAATCCTGTTCCACAGTGTTACTGAACCAAATGGCTTGACCAACAGGACAAACTCCAGAGCCTCCATTTTGAATTATAACTTGTACTGAGAAATTGTTATCAGTTGGCAAAGAATGAGGTGGGAAAACAACAATTGCCAGGGATTCGTTACCTGACATCCATTCATTACAATCACGTCTAACCACAGTGACAAGTCTTGTAATATAATAAGGTTGCAACTTTTCCACGATTTTATCATAAGAAGATTGTAAGAATTTAGGAGTTTGGGTAGGTGAAATAATAATTTTTTCATTAATTTTAATCTGAGACCCATCATCAAAATGGGCGATTTTTGTCGTTGGATCGAAATCAGTTAAGTTTGTGTTTAACTTATAAGTTGTACCAGCAACCGCAGCACTACGACAAAAACCTTGCAGCAATTCCCCAGGACCACCAAATTTGGAGACCATACATGGGAATTTACCATAAACATCAAAGGAACTCAAGAAACGCTTGATTCTGATTAAAGCTTGCTTGGTGTTTGTTTGTTCCTTGTAACTCAACCCAATGGAATAAACCAATTCGTTAATTTGTGGGTCCTCTAATTTGAACTCTTGTTTTAAGAAATCCTGGATTGGCAAATCTTTAAATGGCTTTATTCTTGCCTTGTATTCAACTTCTGGATCCAATAACAAGAATTTCAAGAATTTCATTAAATTTCTTTTGGTGACCAAAGACAAAGACTTATCGGTGAAAATGTCTTGCTTCGTGGTGGCATTAACTTTTTGTTGGAAATCGTCGTTTTCAAACACATGGAAATTGGATAAGCTTTGGAATTCCAAGTAACGATAAACTCTTGATTTTATCAACAAACTCAATAAATCACTTTGACAAAACATGATTTTTGGAGTCAAGTCAATTCCGTATTCCTTCGAGTCAAACTGGTTGGTGTGTTTACCACCAGGGATGTAGATTTGGGCATCCTGGAAATGATGGATTTTGCCATTATTGACGTCGGCACACCATTTCTTGAGTTGCTCAATAGTCAAAGTGGAGCACGAATCACCATAGTAGTTATTGTGATCGATATGTAAGACTTGAGTACCTTGCCATGATAAGGCTGCTGCTAAGATACTTTCTTGTAATCCAGTACCCATGATCAAGACGTCACATTTGTTTATTTTCAAGTACTGATCTTGAGGTTTTTCCAAACCTGCCAAGTGAGGAATGACAGGTGGGGTATAACTGGTACTTGGTCGACGTTCGGCCATAGATTTACGTCTTTCAGTTCTTGCAAAAGTACTCATTGTGAATGTATAATGTGGGAGTGTATTTTATTATATGAAAGTCAACGTTACAGACAAAAATTATGTATTTATGGAGTGGGAGTGTGGAAATGTGGGACAGTGGTGGTAATATGTGGGATTGTGAGTTTGTGACTATGGGGAAGGATTGATGTATATAATGTAAGATGATACGGTGTGGTTTATTTTAAGCGTTTGTTTGATTATCCAAATGAATATTAATACAGTGGTGGTAGTAGTAGGTGTAAGAAAGATTAAAGTGAAGAATTGAAAAAGGGTTCTAGTTTATACGTTGTTGTTGATATTGAGAGATTTTTTTTTTTTTTTTTTTTTTCCTGAGGTTTAATTAAGGGCGTTTCTGACTAACAACGTTATGTATGCAAGCAAATATTTTTATTTATTATTTAGTGGTTGAGAATTTTTTTTTTTTTTTTGTTGTTAAACTTAAAAGCAATAAAAAGAAAAAATTTTTTCTTCTTAACAATAAATTACCGCATACATAATCAGATTAAGTAATTTTCTCCATAACCGCACACGTGGATCTTATGACACGTGATATAGTTTAAAAAATGAGGCTCCTGGGTGCGTCGGCTATTAAATAGAATAATCGACACTATTTACTCCGTGTTCACTAATGTACCGCAGAGTCTAACATCTAGACAACTACACTAATGGCATGGCTCCTGTTCATTTGTCGCTATTACTGTAGTGCGTTGGAACTAATACATCTCAAGTGTTATATACTATTAGGGTGCCACATTGTATCATTTAGAAACTATAATTGACAGGTAGCGATGAAATGACAACCATCACCATGAGTCAATAGTTGTAAACCGTTTCCTCTCCAACTAACACATTTCTTCCCAAGGTAGAACACTGCCTTAAACAGGAACCGAGTGACAACAGTTGCGCATCAAACGCTGTTTCACTTACAAAACGTCTCCTACTGGTTGACTACCGTTCCTGAAATACATGAGATTGCCTGTTTGGTCTTGTCTAAACTCATTACATGCCATCTTCAGTAATTTCATTACTTGTTTTGTTTGTTTCATTAATCTATTTGTTTGTTTGTTTATTTGTTTACTCTCCACTCCGCGTCCCTTTCTTGGGCCAAAAAAAAAAAAAAAATAACTTTGTTCGAGACTTTCCTAAAAGGGCAATGAATAAATCTTCGATACCACCATATAATGGATGAATCTATAAATATTCGGAAAATCGTCAAAATTCTTGTCCCTTCCTAAGTTTATTTTTTTTTTCAAAAGATATTATCCTTTTTCTTGTCGTTGTTCTTACTTCTATAATAATTCTTATCACATAATACCCCCTTCCCCCACACACTCATGGCTGATCCAAAAGGACTTGAAGATAGATTTATCTTACACTGGTATGTGATTATTTAAATATCAACCACCGACTCAAGACATGGTATACTAACTTTTATAATCCAGGCTCGATGATTCCAGATCCCATAGAATACTCTGGTTATTGGAGATTCTTCAATTAGATTACGAGGTCAAGATATATTTAAGACACCCTGAAACCTGGCGTGGTCCATTACAATTATTCGATGTCCATCAATTAGGTAAATCTCCAGTTTTGGAGATCTTATTTGCTGATGGTAGACCACCGATCAAAATAGTTGAGCTGGGATTCATGATGCAATATTTATTACGTTACTACGATCCAAACAACATATTGAATCCAATGAGTCCTGATCTACAACTTGAAGTGGACTATTTCTTACACTATGCCGAAGGATCATTACAACATATTCAAATGGCTCTTTTAATCAACTCTGTTTCCAAGCAAGTTGCTCCATTCGGAACAAGGAAGATAGTTAGCAAAGTCACAAAGGGTATAAATAAAGGGTACTACACACACGAATGGCATTTGAACTTCAAATATCTTGAAGATCGTTTAGCCCAAAATGGAACTGGTTTCTTTGTGGGTAACAAACTAACAGGTGCTGATGTGATTTTGAGTTTCCCTATCTACGAAAATGTATTTGATAATCAACAAGGTGTTAGAGACATTTTGAATGAAAATATCAACCTCAAAAAAGAATTCCCTCTGTTGTACAAATGGAGTAAGATGGTCCAGAATCATCCAAGTTATAAGAAAGTAACCCAATTGATGGATGAAGAAGTAGAGGATTTAATAGCCCTGAATCCACATTTTGATTACGGTAAAGAGTAAATCATTTATGTATGTTTTATATGTATTTGTATAGTTTAAGTTTATTTATTATGTATGATTTTGGAATCTCTGCCGACAAGATATGTATCTTACACTCCAAATTAACCTCAAAACGAGTTAGTAAGACCAATCAGTCATAACATTACTGCTGTGACATATTCACTGTACATGATACAACTTGTTCAAAGGCGATTTTATCTTCATCAGTCACACGACTAGTTGTTCCATGCGGGCTTACGTAAGAACTGCGCAATTAGCGGAATTTGTAGATTTTTCATTTTTCATTTTTTTTTTCTTTTGCCTCATCTTGGTGTTGCATGACTCATTTTGGTGGTAGAATCTATGGAAACAAAAAATATTCTAGGACGAGAAGTTCGACGTAATGGAATTAGATGTGGGGGAAGGAAAACGAATAATAAAAAAATTTTCTTTCTTTTTTTCTCCCATTGTCAATTAATGCCGTCTCATTTAATATAGCATTAACATAAACTGACAAAAAAAAAAATTCAGATAAGCTCAAGTTTTCTTTTCTTTAAACATCTTTTACAAGTAATAATAACAGAAGATAACATTTACTATGACAGGTCCCCCAGCACCAATAATTTTAGATGCGCAAGCTATAAGTGGAATAACAGGTTCGATATCTATAGCTTGTTGGATCATTGTATTTGCTCCACAAATTTATGAAAATTTCAGAAGAAAATCCCTGGAAGGGTTATCATTAACATTTATTGTCTTGTGGTTAGCCGGTGATGTATTCAATGTATTGGGAGCAGTGTTACAAGGAGTGTTACCTACAATGATCATCTTGGCAGTATACTATACTTTAGCTGATATAGTTTTATTGTGGCAATGTTTGGTTTATGGACATGGCGAGAAGAACCCCGATTTGATCCATTTATCCCCAGCTAATCCTTTGAATGATGATGTTTTGGAAGAAGTTGTGGCAACTAGTGATGAACGTCAGCATACTCGTCAGCAACAAGAACAACAAGTCACCAATACATTTATCAATAATAATGAAACTACAGAAGATTTAGAATCAAACACCAATATCAGTCTTCCAAGTACCTCCAGTAAAACATCCCAAGTGCAATCCTTCTTACTCAACACTTTAATGGTTTTGTTGGTTATAGCATCTGGTGTCATTGGATGGTATATTTCTTACTTGAAAGACTCCAAAAACAACAAAAAACATCCAGGCAAACATCACCCACAAGATTTGGTTTTTGATCCATTGGCACAAATTTTCGGATGGTTATGTGCATTTTTATACTTGGGTTCAAGAATCCCACAAATTGTGTTGAATTATGAAAGAAAATCATGCGAAGGAATTTCATTTATGTTTTTCTTGTTTGCATGTTTGGGTAATTTGACATATGTGATTTCTATTTTATCAATTGATATGAGTTGGAATTATTTATGGGTCAATTCGTCATGGTTGGCTGGATCTTTGGGTACTTTGTTTTTGGATTTCACAATTTTCATGCAATTCTTCTTGTATAATGGTGATGAAGGTAGTGTATGCGAAGAAAGTGATTATTCAGAAAGTGAAACTGAACTGGCGTCATTGTTAACTTCAACTAATAATAGTGAAAGAGTATCCTACGGGACTAACTAGGATAAGTAAGTAAAAAAAAAAAAACACATTACACATATACAGATTTAGAAGGGGGATTGTATTTATCATTTTAAACGAAATAGTAGATGTGCATAGGTCATACATTGTATATTATATAATCATAAAAATAAAATGTCAAAAGTTTAACGGTTATTTAAAACAAGCTTTATTTTCCGTGGTTATATGGAATTTTTATTTTTTATAAATCCGATTGCTTTTCTTGGTTAGAAAGTGGAGTTAAGGACACATCACGCGCAAAAAAACAAAAAAAAAAGGAAGGATTAACTCCGAGTCATACAATTTTTTTTTTCTTCTATTTTTCTTTACTTGGTTTGCCTGAATAATCTTCAAATTTCATTCTTAATTTGAAATATATCTCACAATCAATTCTAGGGATCATATATAAAACCAACTCATAACTCGATAGCAAGTAAATAACGAGTGACAAGCAAGTAGCAATTGGCGAATAGCAAAGAAAAAAAAAGCTCCGACAGGTTTTATATACAACTCCAACCGATCCTATACATCCAGCCCACGGTTTCGAACTTGTTGTGATATTTTAATAACCGAAAACCCTTGATTGTTGTATAATTATACGATTATAATTTATTTAATTTATTATTTATCTATCAATTACTGAATTGAAAAATCAACATGGCTGTTACAAACACATTCAATGATACATATCCACATCATTCCGATGATGGTGACAAAATAGAAGATGAGGATCTGCAAACAAATAATGATCAACAATCTACCAAGAGAGTTAAAAAGAGACAAAGGCTTACATTGGTTTGTCTACCTTGTCGAAGAAAGAAAATCAAATGTGATAAAAATAAACCATGTTCAAACTGTTCCAAAACTAAACCTAGTGATTGTGTTTATGATGAAAGAAAATTCGAACCAAAGAGAAGGAAACGTGCTTCACGTACAAAAGACCGTCCATCTAATCATCACCAACAACAGCAACAGCAACAGCAACAGCAACAACACCATCCACAACAAGAGAAACAACAATACCCGCAACTTCCGCAACATCCAAGTCCACTAAATCAAACTCCGAAGCAACATGTGGATTCGCCTTCACTACAAAAACAGTCACCGTCTGATCCTAAAAATGATGTTTGCGTATTGATACAAAAATCAGAACTAGAGGAATTACAAGAGAAACTAAAGTATTATGAAAATCTAGGTAATACACATACCCCACATCATGCTTCTCCAGCAATAGCAGCAGCTCAAACCAATCCAAATCATGAAGATAGTAATATCGATGATGATATAGTGTACAATAAATCGATAAACACATATAGAAATGTGGTTTTTTCAGATCACGATGAATTACGACCTGGTTTCATACCCGTGGAGAACGTTGCTGCAGATAAAATGGACTTTCCCAGGGCCAATACTTCAAATGTTACAACTACACTACATTTATCTCGATTAAATTCGAGTGAAGATTATCCACTTGGTATAAATCCTTATCATTCACCAGATGATACTGTTGATTTTTATGCCAATATCCCTCAAGTGGTGGGCATATATAATCGTGGTACCATGTCACCATTATCATCTACTTATTCCATTCGCAACAGTAGTACTTGTCGATCATTACGGGGTTTTACATCATTGGACAACCACAAGGCAAATGCAAGGAAAGTTGATACGGGCATAACATTTGATCCATTAAAGAAATTGATCTTGCCTCATGATGAACGTGTCAAGTCAATGTTACATTTGGATCGAAGCTCTGAATCCAAATTCGAAGAAAAAGTTGAATTATCGGAAGACGACAAGTTGAATAATAGTATAAAGTCAGAAATTACTGGTTCTGTTCCTGGATCTACTGGAGATGACGCACCGGTTAATATGACTACTTTTGCTATGGGATTGAGTATCTTGGGTGGTAATAAAGATCGTGAATCTAGTTTGATTGAACAGATACAGAAGGCAATGCCACCCAAGAAAGTAATATGGCTATTGATCCATAGATATTTCAGTCTATTATACCCAGTGATCCCATATGTTATTGAAGATGATTTTCGAGAACATACTGAAAAGTTAATTGGCAAAGAGTCATATGATGATGAAACCAGACCGGAAGTGAAGATTGAAAATAGAACTGACATTGCGCATGTGGGGATATTATTTGTGATTTGTCGATTACTGTATTTATCATTATTCCACAACCGAGGATTCTACAATGAACAGATATTAACCAAAAAGACCAACCTCACACACGAAGAAGAAGAAAGGAAATATTTGATCCTCAATGCTGTAAACACCCAAGTGGTTGAAATTGCTCAGGCTTGTTTTACCCATTTGAAAGGTATAGGAAGAATAAATTTCCCATTACTACAATTAGGTATCTACTTGAGATCATACCGGGTTTATGCCCCTGAAGAAGGCGATGGTTTGGAAGGTGGAGATGCATTGACGCAACACGGGAATCTATTATCAATGTGTTACATCTTGGGGTTAAATCGAGATCCAGATAAGTTGCCTAATCAAGTTAATGAGAAAGTTAAAAATTTATACAGAAAAATATGGTATTATCAATTAATGCAAGAATACCAGCAGGCACATACTTATGGAACGCCATTATATATAAGATCTGATTCATATGATACCAAGAGACCATTTTTCACAGTGGAGAATTCCAATTGTCGAGACTTGGAGGTTGAAAAAGCATCGCTTTCCATATTTGCCTTTATTGCTTCTTTGGTTAGAGGTCCTATTAAGGATATTATTGTCTTGTGCAATAAAATTGGCCAACCGGTGAAAATCCTGGAATTAACTGGTCATTTGAATCATATGGAAATAGGTGTTTCTCAATTAGTTGGGAAAACAAGTGATTATACTTATAACTTAGAAGAGAAGGGTACAAATTATCATACTAATAAAATCATCAAAATTGGAGTTTTATTCAGGATGAATAGTTTGTTGATGTTGTTGTATTCCCATTTGTTTAACATTTATGAAGAAACGAATAGCAAATTGGCATGTTTTTACCTCAAGAAATTATTATCATTGGCAATAGTGGACATGTTACCGTATGTTTTCCCCTTAATTACTCGAAGTCAAGAGTTTTTTGGTGAAGCTGCTGATTTAAGTATCAATCCAAGCATTATCTTATTTTTGGTGCGATTAAGTGATGTTTGTTTAAGTTTGTTAATGAGGAGTAACTTATCTCAAATAGAGATGGCAAATGATCCAAACCATAAATCTAAAATCATACATGATGCAAAGTATAAGAAATTCTTTGAAGTTAGAAATCGACTTATTGTTGCTATGGAAAAGACTGTTCGAGTTTGTTTAACTGCATGTTCCATATTAAGCAGTAGGTATTATTTTGCCTGGATAACTATTAAACTGAGGAATTATTTTTTGAAATTGGTGACATCACCCAATTTTTATAAAATGAATGTTAAAAAAGATACCCAGTTTATTAATCTTGATGAGGATCAAATGGATGAGTTGTCAGATGTCGCATATCGTGGATTGGATAAAATTCAAGCATTGGCTGAAAATGGCGATGAGTCTGTGGATTTCCATGCCTTGTTTAAAAAGAGTCAATCAAGGAGACACTCTAAACATAAGAAGGATATTCCACCCCCACCATCAAAGCCATCGCAACAACAACATAATCTTACATCGCACCATCAGAGACACCACCAAACCCACCATCAACAACAACAACCAAAAACACCATCAGCAGCAACAGCAACAACAGCACCGGTAGCATCATCAGTAGTGGTGACTGAGACACCAACATATGAAGGCACTGGATCGAATAAGGTAAGTCCATCAATGAATTTTAGTGAAGAATCCCATACTCCACATAGTGTTGATTCATCAGGAAATGGTGTATTCTATTCTACACAATTTGAGGATTTAACGTTTGCTAATGGACCTGAAATAGATTCTATTTGGTTACAAATGTTGAATTTGAAAACTTTTAATCAAAATGATGGATTTAATGGATTGGCAAATAATATGACTGCCAATGCTGCTGGGACTAACAATACAATGAACATGCCAGGCAACAACAATAATATTAATAATATTAGTAACAATATTGGTAATGACCAATTTTTTTATAGAGACGGTACTAACGGTAATGGAAATGGTGGTAACGGACAACAATTGAATGGCGTGTATGGATATCCCGTACCTAATACTAGTCCACAATTTGATCCCACGTGTAATAATAATAGTAATATTAATCAGCAACAATCACAACAGCAAGCACAACAGCAGCAACAATCCCCGCAACAAGCTGTTTATTATGATTTGTTTAGTGACTTTCCATTGAATAATTTGTTTAGTTAATTTAATTTAATGTACATGACTGTATACAGCCCTGTCATAAGAAAACGGAGATCGTAAATTTATTTTTTTTTTGTTTAGGGGGTAAGTTTTATATGCGTGATCCGATATTGCCGGATTGGGTAAGTTTCCGGAGGAAGGCAAAGGTTTTTTTTTTTTTTTTCTTCTTCCATTGAAAAATTATCCCTTGTATTCATATTGCTTTGTATTTTTGTCACCCTATAATACAAAAACAAAAAACGAATTAATAAAAAGGAATTAAGTCATCCAACAAATTTTTGAAACTCATCCTTAATTGATATTATTTTTCTTTTTTTTTGTAATTTGTGATCATTTGATAAGATAATGTCGTTTTTACCACCTAAAGGACCAGCGAATTTCATCCAAGTTACGCCGCAATCATCGTCTTCCACAAACACAACACCGTCGACGGCTTCGAATTCTGCTTCCACAACAACAAATACTCCAGGAGGTGAGGGGTCAAGGAAGAGGAAAAGAACAAGTTCAGTATGTACGAATTGCCGAAGACGTAAGATTCGATGCGATAGAGAATCACCATGTTCGAATTGTGTTAAAACCAAACGTCATAGTACTTGTGTTTATGATGATGGGCTTGTTCATCATTCGCCGTCAACACCATCCAGTCGTATTTCAAGCATTGTTGAAGAGGGTGGTTCAGGAGATGTTGGAGGAAGCTCGTACTTGAATAATGTGAAGAATCCTATACGGTTTGACAATGAAACATCACATTCAATACTGATTAGCAATGGGGCACCAAAGAAGAGGTCTAAGTCAAACGGAAATAATAATAATGAGAACCTTGTGGATGCTAATAACAGTAATAATAAGGGTGACCAGATAACTATATCTATGACTGAATTGAATATGTTGAAACAAAGATTAGAAAACATTGAATCTAGTATAAATGGAAATTCATCTGCATCTCCATCTTCAACAGCAACAAACCCTGTTCCATTACCTGGTAATAATAACAGTGTGAATGCTGGAAATATTTTACCACCACCTGTTCAATACGCTGGGTTGAGTCCACCTGGTAAACCAGATCCACTTTTATTTCCATCTTCTCGTATTTCTCCTCCTCCACCACAAGCACAAGGACAACCACAATCGTCAAATAGATTTCAAACTACTTATAATGTATCAAATACCAGATCATCCGCTTCGCCTTCTATCCAATTGCCTCCAATTAATTTAAGGGATCGTGAAAATAGTAATCAGAACAATCAGAACAATAACATGTTATCCACTACAGATTCTTCGTATAGTTCGATGTCTAATACTTCGGATAAATATTTCAAAACTCCAGAAGCAGTTAATTCTGTAAAGAATGACCGTCAAAGCAACAGTACTAGTAATACTGTTGGTCGTGGAGGAGAGAATGGTTCTTTAGTTGGATTTAATCCCTATTTGGATGAAGAGGAAACTATCAATTTTTTTGACGATTATACAGCGATATGTGTTAAAGGTTATAGAAGAGTTAATCATGGACCATTTTCATGGAGTTCGTTAATGAAAAAGGATAAAGTATTGCAGTCATTATGGTTACATATTTGCAAGAAAAAAGGAGAGGGTACACATTCTCTGAATTTTATTTTTGATAGAGGTGCTAATGAAGTGAATCAAGAGAATACTTCATTGGTTACTTCAGAATCAAATGAAAGTGAAGTTAAATTCAAGAAGAAGACTTTGGAAAGTGTAGGATATAAAGACATTGTGCCTTATGATATTTTAAAGAAGAAGCTTAAGAAAGAAGGCATGGGTCAAATTCCATTATTACCTTTGGGGTTAACTATCTATGACGAACAAGTTAATTTAGAATTACAGTTGGTTGATAGAATTCACCAACAATTACCTAAACAGAAAGTCATTTGGAAATCGTTGGATAGATTTTTCGCCTTGATTTACCCCTTTGTTCCATTTGTTGATGAAACTGATTTCACCGACACAATAAGCAACATAATTGGACGTCGAGGGTATGGAGATGTCAAAATCAAGGAGATTAAAGTTGAGAAAAGATTAGATTTGGCCGTTTTGGGAATACTATTGATTATTTTAAGATTAAGTTATTTATCGTTATTTTGTAACAAAGAGAGTGTCAATGAAATGAGATTAAACAATGATGATCCATCGGAAGAAGCACAAGATGTGCAATATTTGATTCTCAATCCAATTGGGATTTCCATGGTTGACACTGCTCGTGTATGTTTGAGTCAATTTGATATTTTCAGAAAGGCAAGTATGCCTGTATTGCAACTTGCGATTTATTTACAATACTATCTGATTTTTGCGCCGGAAGATGGATATGATGGTGATGGTGGCGATACGTATGCTTTGAACTCGATGATTGTGCAAATGGCATATTCGTTGGGTCTTAATCGAGACCCAGATAATTTTGGTGATGTTTTGAATAACAAAAGGATGAATAATTTGGGAAGAAAAATATGGTATAATTTGATTCTATTTGATATTCAGCTTTCTTATTGTTTTGGTAATCCAAGAACAATACATGATCAAACATTTGACACAAAATTACCATACATTGAAGAAGGTGCAGAGAATTGTCACGATAAAGAATTGGATCATTACATGACTCTGGTTTTCCCCGGATATATGGAGTCGTATTGTCCTTTGAATAAAATTTTGAATTCAATCCTTAATGTTCCCGGTAGAACCAAAATGTCCGAATTGACTAAATTATTGAGTACCTTTGAATTAGAAATTCATGAAAAGTATGGAACTTTATCCGATTGTTTGAATCCTAAAAACTGTCAATTTAATCATATATTTGCCAGAAATATGCCTGTGAAATTTTATATTTCGTTACAATCATTTTTGGTGTCTATTTACTTCCATATTTTCTTGTATTATGAAAAGAAAGATGTCAACTTGTCATTTTTCTATTTGAAGAAAATCATCCAAATAGCAGCTACTGATATCATGCCCCATTATTTTGAATTGTTAGGCAACAGTGATGCTCTCTGTGATATGGTGATTAATCCTAAATTGATCCAAATTATCCACAAGTTGAATCAAATTAATTTGGCATTGATATTAAGAGTTAATTTCATGATATATCATTTGAAAAACCAAGAAGATCATGAATTGAAATGTTCTAATGATATGAATTATTATGCATATTACAAGGAATTGTGTAAATTGTCATCATGTTTAACAAGATGTTCAGAGGTTGGAGTTGCAGCGGTATCGAAATTAAGTACCCGATATTATTATGCTTGGAAAATCACCAAGGGGAATAATTATTTGTTGAAGATTACTACTTCGATGGATTTTTATGATAAAGAAGCAACAGCATCATCAAATGGGCAGAAATATATGATGCAAAGTTATTCTATTGATCAAATTAAACAATTGATAATGATGTCTGAAATTGCATTATCGAAATTGGGTAAGACTAAAGTTATGGCTGATGAATTTGGAGATACATGTAATTATAAGAATTACAAACCATCAAATGTATCTGCAACATCATCAGAATCCCATCCAACTCCAAACAGCAACAACAATCCTAATGGTAACAATGTTAGTGATACGATGAAGTATACTAATGAGTTTGGATTAGATTTTGATTTTGTCAATAATGAAGATATTGATAATATTTGGTTACAAATGATTTCCATGAAGAATGATCAACAACAACAACAACAACTGCAACAGCAAGCACAACTGCAGTTACAAGGTCAAGTTCAAGAACTTCCAACTGAATTGAATCAAATGAACCTTAATACACCTAGTTCATTTTTTAGTGGGTTTACTAATGATGATGAAGTGTTCGATGCCAGTGCTATGGATTCCTTTTATGATTTCGATCGTTTATTAAACGGGAGTTAAATTTAGTTATACGTGTTTTCAAGTGTATTTGTTTATAGTAATTATTATGTAATGTAATGTATTTGATATTTGTTTGACTTACCAATTTGGTTATGAGAGAAGGTTGGTTAGTTAGGTTGGTGAGATTGGTATGTTACGGGAATAAGCAGTTATTTCCGTAATGTTCAATTCAGAAACTGAATTGATGCAAAATTCTGGAAACAAGAAAAAAAATAAAACTTTTTCTGAAACGGAGTCATATAGGTCACGTGTGAACTGAAAATTTCATTTAGGTTATTTAAAGTAACCTTGTTTTCTTACCTTCTCCACATATAAAGTGTACAGAGATTTTCTAATTAAAAGCTGAAACAAAAAAAAGAACGCGGGAAAGAATAACCGTACCTCTGGAGTTATACATGGCTTTTTCCAAAAAAAGATAAAAGAAACGAAATTAGAATACGAAAATTTTTGTCTTAAACTCCGTGGAAATGATTTTTAGCTTTTTAATTTTGTGGGTTTATACATGAACTTTCCCCCACGAGGTTTTTGTAACTCCCAATCTTTAATGAAATTGAGGGATTTATTATCTTGCATTAAAGCTATTGGTGGATGATGCTGAGGATGGTGCCGTGAATGACGCCGTGGATTACAATCGGAACCGGGAATCGGTGTTTGCAATGGGGTTGGAAGTATACATCCAACGTGTTTGTAACTAAACTCTACCAGCCCTTTCGATTAAAGACGGAGATGTTTTGTGACCAGATGCAAATTTCAAATTCCGTTCCAATTCCAATTTCCTTCGCTGATTCAAAAGTGTTCGTTCTGAAATGTAACAATAGCTTTGGGGATTTTTTTTTTTCAGTTTCATTGTTAGTATAGCTACATAAAAGAAACGAAAAAAAAGGAGATGGTTTATTATTCATGCATAGTTTAATATATATATTATCGATAATGTGGGTGAGGGTCACAGTTCGTGTATTAATTGGAATATCATATGTTTTTTTTTTGGTTTTCTTTTGTATCCCTTAATTATATATTAATAATCAACGTTATTATCATTTGTGCTCATCTTGTTCTCTCTCCATCACTACTTTAATCATTCATTATCACCCACAAAAGAAAAAAGAAAAAAAAAATTAAAAATTAAAAAATCACAAAGGAAAAAATAAAAATAAAAATAAAAGCTAAGAACTTAATCGAAACATTTTTCTTTCAATATTCCACAATTATTAAAGTAACTTACCACCAACTTTACTAAGAATGCCCAAGAGTGATAACTCACAGAAGACAAGAAATAAGCCTTCTTTGTCTTGTACTAACTGTAGAAAGAGGAAAACCAAGTGCGACAGAAAACAACCCTGTTCCTCATGTGTGAAAAAGATCAATTTGGCTTATTCATGTGTTTATGATTACATCCCAAACTCCAAGAATAATCATCATCTGCAACTATACACATCGGCCACTGGTAGTCCTGAAAATCCAGAATTCCCCTATAGTCCTATTGTACCACCTCAACAACAATTACCACCCCAGCAGCAGCAACTACCACAACAACAACTACCACCAATACAAACACAACTACAACAACAGTTGCAGCAGCAGTCGCAGCACTCATTACCACACAGCGCTATTCCAACAAATAACAATAGCACCCCATTTAACAATAACACCCCCTTCACTAGCCACTCAACACCTCCTATACCTATCGAACCACTACGAAAGAAACTTAAACCAGAAACTGGAATAGATGCCGATAATCCTGCATACGATGAAATTCTTAGATTACGAAAGAAAATTGCTCAATTAGAACAATCACTACTGAACAAGGATTCATCTAATGGAACACCTAAATCCAGTACAAACAATCGCAATTCATCTAAACACAATAGCAACCTCCCCCACAAGGAGATCTTATCTCCCACTGGTCCAAGTTGTCCTAACCCCATAGTTGATGATGACGACGTCATGAATTTCTATGAAGATTACACACCAATACAAATCAAACGCAACATTAGAAGAGTCAATTATGGTCCATTATCGTGGATTGCTTTAATGAAAAAAGACCCTGCTTTATGTTTAGCTTGGAAAGCATTACTCAGTAAAGGATCTTATTGTGTTATAACCAATAAATGGCCACAAATGAACCCCGAGAATATTGCGTTGTTAAACACCCCCAAGACTCTAAGTGAGGAAAACAGTTCAACGTATATGGATAAGATATTCAAGAAACGAGCTTTGGAATTTGAAGGTTATGATGAAGTTGTACCTTACAAGTCTATGGTTAAAAAAGACCAACAAGAAGACGGCGAGAAAAAATCATCCACTGCCACGCCGGCAACCTCGACATCTGGAACACCTCCAAATGGAAGCAGAAGTGCAAATGCACCAGTGTTGAATTTCACGCAAATCAGTTTGGCAAGATCCATATTTGATGGAAGAATTAACCCTGAATTACATTTAATTAAAAAGATTAAACAAATCATCCCTAAGAAAAAAGTGTTTTGGACTTTGATGGATAGATTCTTCACTGACGTGTATCCATATTTCCCATTTGTCGATGAAGAGTCATTTAAGAAAGAATTGCTGAGAATTGCTGGATCACGCAGTTATGATGATGTGCCATTTGATACAATCAAAATTGAAAAGAAATTGGATTTGGCCAATATTGCCATTTGTTTCATATTGTTGCGATTAACTTATTTATCGTTTTTCAACAACAGAAACTGTATCAATGAGTACATTATAAATTCAAAAGAAGATTCGGTGGCTAAATTCATCTTGCTGAATCCAATTAACTTGTCGGCTATTGATGTTGCTGAATCTTGTATTCAATGTTTCCAATTTACAAGAAAATCAAACATGACAGTGTTCCAAGCAATGTTGTATATGAGAATCTACAGAACACATGCTCCTGAAGAAAGCGATGGTATAGATGGAGGTGATTCTCAAGTGGGGACAGCCTTGTTAGTGCAAATGGCGTATTCATTGGGTCTCAACCGAGAACCTGATAAGTTTGATGTTTGTAATGATGAAAGAATCAATCATTTAGGTAGAAAAATGTGGAATTTCTTAATGAGATCCGACTTAACTCAATGTTATACTTTGGGTAATCCTACCAGCATAGATGCAAGACATTATGATGCTAAACCACCATTTGTCCATGATAGTAATTCCAGTATTGAAGATCGAGAAATGGAGATTGCTATTGTTGACACATTTGTTTATTTAAATGCTGAATTGGATTCCATGAGAAAAATGTTGGATTATGTATTGGATATCAAAAATTATGCTCGAGTCAATGATATCACTAGAGATTTACACCAACTTGAAGTTATCTTGCATGATTTCTTCAATGTTATTGGCAATCCAGATGCATGTCGAGTAAGAACAGATAGAGAGAACATCATCCAATATTATCATGTGGTTAAGCTCAGAATATTTTTATCCATGAAGACGGCATTGACATCACTTTATTATCATATCTTTTTGCATTACGAAAAGAATTTCAATAGTGAATTGTCATTTTTCTATCTTTTGAAGATGTACTACATTATCAGAGAAGATTTAATCCCAGCTATTGGTCATACATTAATAGGAAGATACAGCTCTAGAGGATTGTTCCTTAACCCGAATATGCAATTGGCATTACACAAAATCAATCAAATCAATTTAGCATGTTTAATCAGAGTCACTTATTTAGCAAGAATGTTTGAAATGAATCCGGATCATCGAATTAAAATGACAACTGATAAAGTATATGCTGAGCATTTTGAAAAATTAAACAGCTTAATGAAGAATATTCGCAAAACTGGTGATTTGGTTAGAATAATCATGGAAAGGTTAGGTACTAAATATTATTATTCTTGGAGAATTGCTAAAGCCCATAGAGGATTATTTGAAGTATTGGGCGAAGTTGAAAATTATGATAAATATCTTGGAGGTATTAAGAAAATCAAGGCTTTCCAATTCACTCCTGAACAATTAAATGAGTTGGATCAGCTGATTAGAATGATGGGAAAATGTGCTGAGAAATTGGTTTATTTTGAAGATAGGATTGATATTCCTGTGAATTTGGATATTCCACAACCTCCTCCACCACCACCTCAACCTTCAACTAACGGTACAAGTAAACCTGGTGAATTCACTATTCCTGTACAAGGAAATACCAGCACCAACACCAGCACCAACGCCGCCAATGCTACCAATATTCAAGAAAATACCAGCACCAATACTACCAATTTTCAGGAGAGCACCAGCGCCAATGCCACTGGTACAAATAATAACAACCCTGGTTCACCATCTATCATAACACCATTTTCATCTATTGGATCTCCCAGGTTGGACCTTGAAAGTACCAACAATTACGTAGACCAAATGTGGTTACTGATGATGGCGATGAGAAATGATCCCAACTTGGACACAGCCATACCTGATCTGAATAATTCTTGTGATAATGAAAGTTGTCCTGTTGATTTAAATACTCGTGATAATGGTGAAATGATTCAACCACAGACTGGTGCTGGTGCTGGCAATGATAGTGGTAGTGGCAATGGCAATGGCAATAATCAAAATCCTCAAAATCGGAATCAACTATTGCAACAACAAGAACAATTAACTGCACAACAGCAATTCTTACAAGAACAATTTTCAAGACAAATGCAAACTGCTCATGAGAATGGAACGAGTGGGTTTTATTATGATTCTGAATTTGACATGATGGGTGATTATTTCTTTTCATAAAAATAACATCCCTATACTTGTATATATTATTTTTTTATATAATTGATTTATTTTTTAGCAAATGAAAGAATGGTTTCATCTAATGGACCAAATTCCTTAAGTTGATCGTCAGTTATTTGATTTAAACAATTACTTGCCAATTCATCATTTTCAAACTCAATAAATGCTAAATTTTTCACTTTAACCAATCGAATATTTTCAAATCCATTGAAATCTGTAAAGAAACTCTTTAAATCATCAAAATTTTGAATGTTTTGTAATAGTAAGATGTTATTCGGTGGTAGCTCTTTCCATTCTTTTCTCATAATTTCCATTTCCTTCTTCTTCTTCATCATATCCTTGTTATTATTATTCTCATCAATGTGTCTTCTCTTTTTGGTAGGTTTCAACTTTCGATCCCTCTTTCGTTTACTAATAGATTCATCGGATTCAACAATATCTGAATTCACTTTAGCATAGCATACTTTCATTGGTTTACTGAATACTTCCAAATCATTAAATTCCAATGCTTTAATAGCACTTTCACTAGAATCAAAAGTTATAAATGCTTGACCTTTCAATTTTAATGTTTTTATAGCTGATATCTGTAGGATTTTACCGCATGGTTGAAATGTATTGGTTAATTCTTTTTTAAGCTTATTGATAGTTACTTTCTCATTAAGATTATTTATATATATTGTTTTCCTTGTTTCTGTGGACATTTTCTTTTTGACTTTGGTGGTGTTTGGTTCGTATGGGTTTTTGGTGATAGTTTCAAATTGGTTGTAACTTTTTTTTGTCTATTCTCTTTTGGTTGAAAAAAAAAAATTTTATATGCATTTTTCAGTTTGTAGAAAACTATCAAGTATAGGAACTCCACAACTAACAACAACAAGAATATGCTACGAGGGACTAAACTGGTTCCGCAACTTCTACTACGTTGTGTTTATAGACCTAGTACAACTCGTCAACTAGCGACCCTATCTACAAACACATCCCTTAACAAACCACCAATACCATCACTACCTACCAATGAATTATCAAATCAACAAGAAGATCAGTTCAAACCATCGCTACGTAAAAATCCTTTCACGCTGAGCATATCACAGATGAATATCCTTGATCTCCCATCAGATACAACACCGAACCCATTAATCAACATGAATATAGAGCAACTAGAAGCATTAACATTAGAAGAGTATCAACACTTGAATAATAATATCCCATATGGAAATGATTTAGAAAATATGGATTCGTTCATTTTGAATGTGGTGGAGATTATCAAGTTGAAATTACTTGCAAATCCTAAACTACTGATGCAATATTATCGATCCATTAATGACAAGTCCATGAAACAGGTCATTGCAGATGCAATATTTACTCATTTTAAAGATAATAAATTGGAATTGTCGATATGGGGATGGATTGTTCGTCCACGAATGATGACTTCAAGAAATAGAATAGTTGAGAATATTCGAGAGATAATAGATTTGGCAGAAGATAATGACAGGAAGAGTGAGTTAATACTTGATTATTTATTTAAATTAACTGAGGTGGAAACCATCAGTAGTATTCCAATGACATTAAATTATAAATTATTTGAAAAATTAGTCACCATTATACCCAAGGATAAACATGGGCTATTATATCTGTACATGTTTCATTTAAATCTTCAATCACAACATATCTACCAAATGAACAAGTTTAAAAACCAACTATGGTCGTCATCGATGATAAATCAATACATTATACAAACAGGTCAGATTCCGCCTATTGATTACCAAAACTTACCTAATTTTGAAATCACCGACTCACAAAAACAAAAAATGATTCATTTTTTAACCACGGCTGATTTTGATAAATTGATTAATCGGAATATTCAGTTCAATCAACCGTTAAAAGCAATATTTTATTTGAATTGTATGATGGAAAAATTCGAAAAAAAATGCAAAGTCAAACTGTCCAAATTAAAAGGAGATTCAAATATTAACCAAGATGTTGAGACATTGATGAAATGTTTAATTAATTTGGTTATGAAATTTAAAGGGGGTCATTATTGTATTGATATTTTGAAATACATGGGTAATGAAAATTTAAACCCTGGATTTGAATTGTATCGTATCTTGTTGCAAAACCTTCGAGAATTGGGTAATTTTAATGAATTCATTATAGTTTTAAATCACATGAATTTGAATAATATCACCAATGAACAGAAATCCATAATTAGTCATGAAATCTTATCACTTATGGAATCGAGATTTCCTAAATCTCCGAAAGTTATAATTGGATACATGGGTGCCATTTATGGTGAACAAGGATTGAATATTTTGAATAAATTGAAAATACTAGGTATACCGTATGGGTCAAGTGGTGGACCTATGGAATTACCATCAACTGATGTGATACAAATAGCTACTATAGATGAACGGCTTAAGAATATCCCATTGGATAATAAAGCATTGGTTTATGTTTATCAAGTTTTATTAAATTCCATACCTGATATTTCAGAGTCTCCAAATACAGTATTGAAATTGTATCAAGAGTATCAAAATTACATCATCACTAATTCTCCCAGTACCACCACTCATCAATCCGATGAAGTAATTACAGTATTCTTAAATCACTTACTACGTACTGAAGAATCAATCAGTGCTGAACATTTACCAATCTCCTCATCTATTGAAAACTACGAGATAGCCAAATTCATAACCAATTCGTATTACAACAACACTGATATCAAGACAACAGTCAACTCACTCAACATTGAACTACTTATACAAGTTGCATTATTAAATCATCAAGATTATTCATTTGCATTACGAGCTTTGTCGATAGCTAGAAAACATCGTCGTCCATTTTCATTCAATCAAATCTACCCTTTTATAAAATACCATTTCGATCATAAAAATTTCAATTCGGCCAAAATATGGTATGATGAATTAATCAAACTGGGTGCTATATCCCAAGGTCGAATGATGACTGATTTCTTAAGAATAACTAGAAAATTAAATTGGGATAATTATGAATTGAAATATAAATTGAATCTAGGTAAAAATCAAAAGAGAAATAAAATGGCATTACATAAATTACAGTTAAATCCATTGATGTTTAACCCTAATGCTAATTCCAATGCTAATGATAATCCTAACAATAACAATCTAACCAATATCGATGATGAAATTACTGATGAAATAATTAATGACGATCACGTGGATGAGGATCATGAGCGCGTGGATAATAAAGATTTCGGTGGAGAATTGGCATACATTCTAAGTAAATTTTAGACACAACATGTAAATATAGAACAATACATATATAAAAATAGGCTATAACTTGGATGAGCTAAGTATTGAACCTTCAGTATACATTTCATCAAGTTGATTCTTGAAGAATTTACGACAAATTGGTCTTCTAATCTTGAATGTAGGAGTAACCACTTCACGTTGAACAGTTAATGGCTCAAATTCAATGAAAATATTATGCAAGATTTCAAACCCATTTAATTTATCTCTCACCAGACGATTCAATTTTTTCAAGAACCTAGCTTTAACTTCTGAAGAGTTCAAAATATCCAATAAATCATGAGGTGGCATGTCAATTTTATTATAACCAAATTCTTCATTTATGAATTTTAAACCTTTATCGTATTCCACACCAACTATACCAATCAAATAATGTTCTTTGGAATCACCATGGACCCAAAGTTGACAAATGTCTGGGTTGGAAGACAAGTATCTGTTTTCAACACGTTCAGGAGAGATATATTCACCTTGAGCCAACTTGAAGAAATGTTTGACACGATCAATAATGGTGATTCTTCCTGTTTTAGGATCTAATCTTGCGATATCACCCAGGTGAAACCATCCATCTTCGGTGACAGCAGCCTCGGTTTCTTCATAATTGTAATAATAACCTTTAAACATTTGTGGTCCTTGTAATAACACTTCACCTTCTAATTTTTTCAAGTCGTATCCCATTTCGGAAACGGAATAAAGACGATATTGTCCAGTTGGTGTTGTTACACCACATGATCCCGGAGTGGCTTCGTATTCTCCTGTACTTGTAATGGCAGCACCACTTTCGGTTAATCCATATTGTTGTCTAGCCCCGATGTTTAATGCAGCTTTTAAATAAATCAAAGTACTTGATGCAATAGGTGCACTTGCTGTTTGAACCCATCTCATGTTTTCATACCCAACAAATTCCGCTAATGATTTATAAAGGGGATCATTATCCAACACGGAATCAGCCCCGGAGGAACCATCGAATTCAGCTTGTTTTTGCATCTTGGCATCAATTATGGAATTGACTTTATCCTGTTGATCAGCTGGTAATTCTCTAATTTTACTCTTAATTAAAGCTTCCAATCTGGTTAATAATCTAGGCACCATGGACATATAAGTTGGTTTAAAAATCCTTAAATCAGCAAGCAAATTCTCAAATGGATTGACTTTCTTCTTGCCCAAATTGACTTGTGGGAATCCCAAGTAGTAACCAGCACTAAATGCAAATCCACACGTTTGTCTTTCATATAAATGGGTCAATGGCAAGAAGATAAACGCCTTGTCTCCTAATTTAGCCTGAGGTTCACAAGTCAATAAATAAGTGATATAACAAGCAGACCCACCTTGAGAAATCATAACCCCTTTTGGTTTACTACCAGTTGTTCCCGAAGTGAATGAAATCGTGAATAACGCTTCTGGACTAGCTTGTAATTGTTGAATAGGGTTCATAGCACCGATTTTTTCAATTTGAGTTATACCTTGGATAGTCACACCTAAATCATATGCTTGTTCAATTGTTCCCTGAGTCACCAAGTCAATTGGATCCATGGAAACAATGGAAATCAAGCTTTTAGTTTGTTCAGGGTAATTTTGTTTCAACTTTAATAAAGTTTGGATTTTATCATGAGTACAAACAACAATTGGTGATTCGGTTAAATTCAAAATGTATTGCGAAACATCAGGACCCAAAGTATCATATAAAGCTGTGTTTGTAATGGCATATGAACTACATGCCAAATCAGTCAAGATCCATTCAGCACGGTTCACAGCAAAAATTGTCAATATGAAAGAACAATTTTTTTCAATTTCACAATTCAAATTCTCTCTTGGTGATTTACTGATACCGAAATTAGTCCAGTCCCTCAAATGATTGATGATTTTCCTATGGGATTCTAATTTATCATCAAGGAATGGGTTTTCCAATAAAGCACGAATAAACCCTGCTCCGAGGTTATTCTTTTTGGTGTACACTTCACCATAAGTCCAATGCAGGAAATAATCATCCAGTTGATGAGTGGTGTAATTGTATGGTCGTTTCCCAAGACATGGACGATCATGATACATTTCAGCAGCATTGTTGAATAATTTGTAATGGGTGTTTAAATCAGGGTGGACATTTTGAATTAATCCCTCGACAAATGCGGAGTTTCTGAATATTGGTGAATATTTCGGATTCTTCACTGGTTCGTCCAAGTCAACAGTAACAGCATTGTCGATACCTTTACCAAATGGTAATTGAGATAATGCCTGTTGTTTGGTATATTTATCTGCAGGGAATAAACTCTGGGTAAAAGACATTTGGGAAGAGAGTTGGATGATTGACTGTAGAGGTGGTTTACATATCAAAATAACAATTCTAAAAAAACCAAAGACAAATAGGATTTCAATCTACATTTAAATAATTAAGAGAATTCGTATGAAAGAAAAAAAATTGGGTCAACATTCCTTCCCCACACTGGAAGGGTAACCTGTATCCTCTCTCCTATTACTTTTCGGTAACTATTTGTTTTATTTACTTGTTTGTTAGACGTGTAATTACACAAAAAAAAATATACCAAATCAATGTAATCACCAACATTGGAAAAAAAGTGGAGACAGTTGGATCCATGGCACCAAAACTGACCCCAATCCCGCCACCATGAACAGTTTTAATAAAGATGTCATTCAAGAGGGGCGGGCAATAAAAAAGGAAAAACAACGAAAAAAAAATGGAAATCATCGGTTATCCATGGGTAATTGGAATTGTTTCCCACTTTCCCACTTTCCCAACGAACTCTTGCGGCGTGTGGGTGGGTGGAGTTAAGCAATTTGTAGGGCACTTCTTCTTGTTCTCCTCATTTCATTGTTGATGACATAATCACCTCCACCACGAACCCAAAAAAAAAAAAATAGAAAATAGAAAACAGAAAAAAGAAAAAACAATCATCAATTGTGGATTCTCGGTTATATTAGGATAAGAGTTGCCGATTTATTACTCCGATATTGTAACTCACAAGAAACCCTTGGTTAATCTAAGTTGTTGTATTTCTTCAACTACATAAAAAAAAACAAAACCTACTTAGCTTATTTGAAAACTTTACCATCGGCAATTTCTCTCTTTTCACCGTTAACTTCGACTGGTTCATCCCAAGCAAACATGTTGTCGATGAATTTCCTGTCTTCATCCTTGGAACCATCCAATTTGGTGAAAGAGTAGGATTCCCAATCTGGAGCAACGTCAAAGGCTGGAACGTGATCTTGACCTCTGACCAAGAAAGCACCAGTGATACCGTTGTTGTTGTTTTCACCATAGACGACTAAACAACCAAACATGTATTTGGTAGAAGCAGACAATCTGTTGAAAAAACCACCAACCAAGTTGTTAGACATAAAAGTCAAGGTCAATTCATCGTTGTATTTGTAATCAACCTTCCACAATGACCATTCTTCTGGGTCGTATTGGTTTTTCCAGAACCATGGGATGGCGGTTTCTCTGGTTTCTTCGTTAGAGTAAACTCTCTTCCATTCGTCCAATGGAGCTTTTGGTTTACCCAAGGCTTCCAATGGATGTTTTGGTTTTGGAGCAGCAGCTGGTTCATCAGCTGGATCAGCAGCAGCGGCAGCTTCCTTCTTCTTTGGTTGTTGTTGTTGTTCAGCCTTCTTTGGTTGGTCCTTCTTTTCCTTCTTTGGTGGAACAAATTCAACTGGGTTTTCTCTGAATTTATAGTCAGCCAAAAATGGAGCCAAAATTGGAGTAGCAATAATGGTTTTGTACCATCTGGTGGTGTTTGGGTGTTGCTTTCTCCATTCTTTACCAAACAAATGGTCGAAACCTCTAACCATGACACTGGCAGCAAAAACATCAGCAAAAGTCAAACGTTCACCAACCAAGTAAGTGAAATCAGTCAATCTAGATTCAAAGACTTCGATGAGTTTTTCCAAATAAGCACTAGAATCATCAACTTGTTTCTTGTTGTATGGAGAGGCACCAGTCAATGGTTTGAAAACCTTGGCTTCAGTTGGCAACAATTCAGTGTTGGCAATTGACAACCATTTCAAGACTTGAGCGTATTCAGCAGCATTTTTACCCAATAATTTAGATTTTGGATCAGCCAAGTTAATCACTACAACAATGTTAGTATAAAAATAATAATTCTTCCAATTGATGGTGGATACTAATTCTATTTTAGTTTAATGTTGTTTGGTTTTTAATAATATTTCAGATTATGAATTCTCGACATGATTTATTAAGACAGGGATAACTGTATTAATAATATTGAAAAATTTTCTCATCATTGTAAACAACATATTGGATAATAAAATAGTTAGTTCAATTGGGTTAAATACATACAATAGATAGAAATGGCAATGACTTCAGTCAATTGGAAACCTTTTGGTCCAACAAAAGCTGGGATTTTGTTTAATGGGAAAGTTTTGTTGTAAACAGCATCTTTATCAGATATTTTAACATCTAATTTGAAGTGTTTAATCAAAGCTTTTGGAGCTAAACTTCTGATTTGTTGAGTGGCATATAAAGTACCTTGAGACATTGTAATTATGGATTAATAGACAACATCTTCCATAAAAAAAAAAGAAAGTAGTAAAAGAAAAAAACCAGCAAATTGAAAATTGGTTGTAAGAAAAACTTTTTTTTTTTTACTGTGGTTCAAAGGGATGTGATTTAGGACAACGTGAAAGGAAAATTTTTTCCTTCTCTTCTTCATTTATTTAATTCCATTTCCGAATTATCTAAATTCACGTGCTTTGTCGTGTACATTTAACCAGAAAGTTTTTAGGGCTAACCACACTTCGTATCTGCAGGAACTGAAAATTTGTTAGCATTTGTATATTTTGGTCACATTGACACACAGACAGCCACATAAATTGTTTTTCCTCCAATTTCTTTACCAAATTTTACCTTAATAATATTGCAACCAAAGAACAAAAAAATTTTAAATAGGAAAATAGAATAAAATTTGCAACCAAAAAACTTACCACCTCCTATTCCCCTTCGAAAAAAAAATCATACCTACTACCAAATGCTTATATTCTACAATAACATGTGAACCTTTGAAAAAGAATCAATCTATGGGGTACATGTACTGCGGAAATATTTATCCATTGATCCCACAACATATTCACAACTACGGTTTTTCTTTCGTCGTTAAGGTTATTTTTTTTATTTCTTTTTTCTTTGTTACGGTTGGTTTCACAACCAATGTAGAAACCCAGTTATGAGCACCATGAATAAATTTCAAATAACAAAAATTACTAAGTAAACTTTAATAGCACAAAAAAAGAAGAATTAAAAAATAAAAATCAACTAAGAACTAGGAACTGGTGCGAGATTAGGTGTGGTTATTAGTAAGGTGGAAGTAAATTTCCGAACGTATCTGTAAATCGGTAAGAATAACCCAAGGTCTACCCCCATCCATACTTGAATTAAGAAAATTAGTAATTAAGGATACAAGATATCCCGAATTCAAGCAGGAATAACGATAAAAGGGAAGGAATGGAAACATAATGAGAGAGAGATTTGAGAGTGAGGTGAGTGGAAATGCATGTTTTACTAAGTGGTGTAATGCGCATACACGTAAGTGAGGCTTCTTGTTTTTTATTTTTCTTGCAGTTATATTAACCAGTATACAGACGATGAAAGAAGGAAAGAATGAACGAGTGGTACAAGCAAAATGTAACCCAAGAAGACACAAGAACCTTACATATATATATAATAAATATACTACATCACTACGCACCAAGCCAACCATTGCCTCTGCGTTGTCCAGAAACGGCAGTCTAACGCGGAACCGCATATATCTCTGTCACATACTCTTTCGCGTGCGTCGACGTGCAATCCAAGAACTTTGGTTTGTCAGAAAGAGAAGGTTATAACGGGAGGGGTTTTAAAGAAAGAGGGCGATGGTTACTTATAAACCTTCTGGTATGTTAATGATGTGATGTGGTGTGATAATGAGACAAAAACATATCCGAAGAGATCTGCATTCTAAACTAAATAAATGCTGGAAATAGTAATAGCGCAATGCCAAGCTTAACTCCTATATCCTCTTCGTGTCTTATTCCTTCTTCCTTCTTCTTCTTCTGTACTTCATGTTCTCCACTATGCAATTCAATCCTGTCTTCTTTTTCCTCGAACATTTTTTTTTTTTGAGCCGTGTAACTATTCTCGAGCTTATTGTTCTTGGAAAGTTATTACCATACATGAAAACATACACAAAATAAAGAAAGCGATTGTCAATTAGTTTAGTTTGGTTTGGTATGTGAGAAGTGAAATCTTCAATTAAATATATTCGAATCTCGGAAACTCGGAAAGCATTTTATTTTTTTGTTAAATATTTTTTTTAAGGGGTATTATTTTTTTTAATCCACTCTTCCCACCCAGTGAATCTCTCCATCGGTACTGTCTTATGACGTGAAAAGTCCGAATATCACGAGCAAAAAAAAAAAAAATATTCTTAATTGGTGAGAAAGAAAAATAATACTAACAGAAACTATAATGTACATATAATATTGACTATATAAAAAAATCTATAAATACCCGAATTGTTTATTCGATGAAATAGCTTTTACTTTTTTTTTGGGGAGGAAAGGAATTAGTCTAATTTCAAATTAAACGACACTGAACAAAACAAAATACAACCTTCCACTGAAATTTTTCTTCTTTTGGGTTTGTTTTGTTTTGATTTTTTTTTTTTGCCTTTTTCAAACCTCGTTAATACTTGCCATGTTTTCCACCAATCACAAATGTTGTTGTTCAATAGATACACACACTTGCTGTATCTCTCTCTCTCTCTTGTTTCGCCCACTCTCTGTTGAAGTTGCCACGTTGATTGTTGCTTACCCAAGTTGGTAGAATGAAAAATAAACCCAAAGCAAAACAATACCAAAAAAAAAAAAATAGTATGACCCACTTACATTTCTATAATCAGGTTAAACATTCCTTTTTATATCTTTTGATGAATAAAATAAACAAAACCCAAATAATAAAAAATTTGTAATTTTTAAAAATTGAAAATAATAGCAAAAAAAAAAAACCAGATATCATAACGTGGGATTGCATGAGGGTGTGAGGGTTTCGGATTGTGGATACATATAATTTTATCAAGTATTCTTCGGATGAACATACCTTAAAGTCCAAGTGAAATAAGATCTATATTGCAACTTCACCTCCGGTTCCATATAACTCTCGTCAACTTGAACAAATAAACTCAGCAACTGTTGATTCACTTCTCTGATGATGTCGTTATTATTTATATTCAACAACTTTTCAATAAATTCCCTAATAAAAGACCTGGCATAGTATCTTTGATTATAAGAATAACGACGCGTGTTGGAAGAAGATGAACTATCCTGGTGTTGTTGAGAGGGATTAAAATAATGGGCATTGGCGTCAATTTGTTGAATGGCATTATAATCAACAATCACTTCATTGGCATAACTTGGATGATTCATTATAAAATCAACCTTAATCAAGTACCACAATAAATCCTTGTATACCTGTGATTCATGTCTAACCTGTTCATACCCAAAGATTTGATAACAAGAATTCAAATAGTTAATCTCATATTGACTGAGGTTGGCAATATGTGATAAATCAGCATTGAAAGATGAAGTTGGGTAAAATATATCATCTAATGAATTCTTCTTGTTACCTCCACTACCTGAAACACTTACACCAACACTACCGACACCACCAGAGGCTGATGTTGTTGTTGCAGTTGTTGGAGTACCATCAATCACATCTCCAGAGGTAGTACCACTCCCAATATCACCACTTGGATCACGTGCAGATGTAGATGTAGATGTAGAAGTAGTTACAGGGTTGTTGTTGCTCCTTTGATTTCTAAATTCAATGGCCAAATCAAAGTTTTTAATAATGTAAAACTTCAAAATAGTAACCGTGTAAATACAATTCACCAACACCGTTGAATTATTGGATCTGTTATTTTCAAAAAAGGGATTCAATTTCCACAATAAATTCGTAAACAACTTAGCCTGATTGTTCAACACAATTTTATGATAATCAGTAAGTTGATCTTTCGCAACAGTCAAATAAATACCATATAGTATCAAGACCACGCTAATTAATAAATGTTCAAATTGTTGAATATTATCTACTCCCACCAAAGCATTCTTTATTTGTGACCATTTGTTCAATTGCTCTTGGGTCAATTGTGGAAGATTTGGTGATAAATGTTTGGAACAACTCATGAGACAGTCCAACAAGAAACTATCCTTTTCTGAAGTTCTTAAACAAATACTTGGGACGATACATTTCCAAATATCCAAATCATTAGTGAGATCTAACAATGTATAGTACTTGTCATTCTCAATTAACTGGATATAATTAGGCATATCGTATCTTAATGGTGGAAAATTAGGTTGACTGAAGCTCAACTGAGGATAATCAAATTGGTTGGCTTGATATTGTTGCTGTTGCTGTTGCTGAGACTGTGGATGTTTTAAATGTGATGTAGATGAAGCAACTGCATGCTGTTGTGGTTGATGATGTTGTTGTTGAGGTGCAGGTGGTGGAGGAGGAGGAGGTTGTAATTGCAGGCTAGGTAATGAATTATGGTGGTGAAAAAGTGGTAATTGGTAAGTTGAATAATGGTTAGATGATGAGGAAGGTAAAGGAGGAGCAGATAACGAATGGTTCGGGGGAGGTGGTGGTTGAGGGGGCGGAAGAATCAGCAGTTGAGGCATTGAATACTGCTGGTTCAAATGAGAAGTTGAGAAATTGGTTGAGTACAATTCATTGGTGAAGAAATCAGGGTGGAAAGTGGAAGTGGCTTGAGATGATAATTGATTCATCAACGGAGTATTATCTCTAGTTGATGAGGAACTTGGCTGTAGTGATTGAGGCTGAGATTGCATGTGTTTAAATTGCTGAGATTGCTTCTTAGAATCAATTGAAGGACGTATAACCGATAATGAGCTAGAAGGTGGACCTATACTTCTAGACGAAGATGAAGATTTTCTCTCAGAAGTGGAAATATACGAATTATAAGTATCTTCCTGAAACTGTAAATCAGATTCTCGTAAATCGGCTTGTGAATGTAAATGCAAATAAGGTTTATAATTTCTAGTATCATCATATAATGAAGCAATAGTGATTGACTGATCCAAGATTCTATGTCTATGTCTAGGTGGTTTTGGATCCGGAACAGCCAATTGTTGCTGTTGTGAAAATGACGGTGGTTGTTGTTGATGTTGTTGATGATATGGGAGGAAATTAATTGGCAATAGTTCCGACTGTGACTGTGATTGAGATGGTTCTAAATGCAATTGTTGTTGTGGATGTTGCTGTTGATCATTTTTCTTAGGTTTATGTTCTTCAGGATCATAAAACGTGTACTGCGTGAAATTCAACCTAATTCCTCGATAACATTTTCTATTTGATTTGATACAATTTTTACAAATCGGCTGTTGTTCATCACATTTTATATGTCTATCTCTGCAAGTAACACATCCAGATCTAGTTCGGCTCCTCTTGATAGCTGGATTTAATTTCTTCTTTGCCATGATGTTGGAATTGACTATTTCTGATATTTTGTTTGGAGGGAAATCTGAGTTGGTGGGGCAGTGTTCCTTTAATATCAATGCAGTAGTAGTAGTAAGAGCTTTTTTTGTTTTTTTCTTCCTCTTTGTTGATTATATAATTGAAGGAAAAATATGTAAAGTAGTATAATCCGAAAAAACACAGAATAAAAAATATAATATGATATATTATAATTGATGTTAGGGGTAAATCAATGATAATGATACTGAAGACATGGAAATCTAATCCCCAATGAATATTATGTTGTGTTCCGTATAATTCTTTTGTTTGTTTTTTCTGTCTCCACTTAATGTTAAGTTAAGTCAGTGTTAACTAACAAATCAAAATGATCCAATATAATATACTGTCTCTCTATCACTCGATTTTATTTGTATTTTGCAATTTGATTCGAAAAGGGTTGGTAGGGTTTGTTTTATTTTTTCTTGATCCTCTTTTATCACGCTCTCTGTTGTTGTGTTTTGAGATTATAGTAGTGGTTTCTTCGTATTTAAAATGTAGTAGTGGTAGTACGAGGAAAGGTTTGCTATAATATGATTTGGTCGGAGTAGTAGTAGTAGTGGTGGTAGTAGTAGTTTAAGAGGATGATGATAATTGTAGAAAGTAGATGCAAGAGAATTAAGAAAATAATAACCGAATATGTAAATAAAATGAAAATTAAAAAAATTAAAAAATTTCCAAATTTAAAAAAAAAAAACCACTTGGTTATTCTAGTTTATATTTATATTCCAGAAAAAAAAAATGGAATAGAAAATAATGTAGAAACAACTTTTTGGGGTTTGTTTACTTTTTTAAGAAAATAGAAAGATTAGACTAATGTGAAGATTTGTATATTTTTGTAACATTCAAACATATAATCTATTCACAATATTAATATTAATAATGATGTATAATGGTAAAATTATTTTTTTTTCTTTTTTTTTTTTTTTTTTTTTTTTTTTTTTTTTTGCTTTTGGAAATTTTTTAAGCGAAAAAAGTAAAAGAAGTAAATCGGTCAATCAGTCCGCAGAGAAGCATGAAGGGGAATAAAACGTATAATTAGTCAAATAGTCAAATAGGCAAAATAACTTTTTTAGTGTTCTTTGTTTCCTTATTGTAAGGTTTTTCAATCGGGTTTTGTGTTTGTGCATGTAATGTGTGTCGGGTCATTTCATGTATAAGCTCATAATTTCATTTTCTGGTTAGTTTCTTATTCTTCAATTTTTGATGCATAATAGTCATGTAAACCGATTTACAACAATATAAAACATGAAAAACACATCATGTTTGTGTAACGCTGGTTAGAAAATATATCGATTTCTTTTCGCCGTTGGTTGAAAAATTTCATCTTTGATATACGTAAATACCCCCAATTTCTTCCTCTCTCTCTCTCGCCCCCCCTAAATGTCTCAAAATACCTCATACAATTTTTGCAAGGCAATTTACCACATGGTCATTTTTTTTAGAATGCTCCGCATTATAGCATGACGTTTTACTATAAACAATAGACCTACATAAAGCAAATTACAAATCACAGAAATTAATGGAACATTCTCAAGTCCATCAAAAAGAAACCTTGAAGAAAATATTAACTTCAATGATTGTCACTTCGGTTGTAGTTTCTTAATTACTAAGATTAGGTAATCCGCTTGGAGAAGGCAACTAGATGACACACACATATACCTTTTAACTTTGTCGGCAACTCAAAGAAGGCAAGAAAAAAAGGAAAAATTCAGGAATAATTCCAACTTTATGGAAATAGGAAAAATGTGATTTAGGGTTTTTCCGATCTCGAAGATAGTGAGACATTTTTTTTTTTTTACAAACCACAAACTGCTTTTTACACCCACAAGTTTGTACATTATGAATGGAACACGGTAAAGAGTCTTGTATATTATTATTATTTCGTTTATACAACCGAGATTAATAATTAAAAGAAAGTTGCCCGCCTTTCTCCTAAATGCAAATTGAAAAAAAATGTAAGATTGATCGGTTCAAAAACAGAAAAAAGTCGTAAAAGCATCATTCTCCAAAACTTGCCTTTGAAGTAGCTTTTGCCTTACGTTCAACACATGGCTCACAATATGATCTGTTTGAGCCGAGCCCACTTGTATGGATTCCACAATTATGATCATACCGGGGGAGTTGAGTGATATGTATCCAAGAATCGGCTATATATTATCGGTATTTAAAAAATTAAAAAAAAAGCAAATAAATTATTATTTTTTATTTTTTTTCTGTGGTGATTGACATGGTATATACACGACTTGTCACTATGGTTGAGTTCCGGAAAAACTGAAAATCAATTTGATTAGGAAAAAAAAGCAACTACAACTTCAACAAAATGACTCCTATATGATGTGGGTTTTTGGAAGGTCATGCAACCCAAAGCTTCTAATTTGGATTCTAGTACAACTAAAGAAGTATCTTGTCTCGCCATTTTTTAAAGAAGTCCTAAATTTAAGTTTCTGTTTCGGAGATTTTATCATTTCAACACAAAGGATTTAGGTAAAAGTTGACTGATTTTATTTTTTTGGTTTGTAGGTAAACATGAAGACAGGCGTGTCGATCTAGTTTAAAAGTGGCAAAAGTTACCCAATTTCTCTTGGTCTTTCTATGTATACCATTATTTGTTTTTTGGTCACTTCGTATGACGTACATTACATGAATAAACAAAAGTGTATTGTATTTTTCACATGCCACAAACTATTCTAACCTAGAACCTTTGTTTGTATTAATTTCTTTTCTTTTCTTTTTGTTTTTGACTCTTGTTAACAACAATGATGTGGTTTATTATTTTTACACTAGTTCTTGATTTAGTATATAGGGAGAGCTATGAGGGACTTAATTTAGTTTAGTGGTGTGTTTATTCTGTTTCATTTTATTTTTTTGCAAACGAGAAACCGACGGTTAGGAACCCTTTGTTCACAATCCTCCCCTCATAGTCCTGTACCGATTGTTTTCTCCTTTCTTTTTTTTTTTTGGAATTATTATTTTTGCAAAACCGACAAATTTAACGACTATTGAAACAATAAAAAGGAAATGGATATTTTCATGGAAAAGCGGATAATTTTGCAATTGATCACCTTGAAATATCACCTTGTTTCATTACTAAGTTAATAACTAAGCATTTATGTATGTAGGTACGTGCTTATGTACGTTGGAATGTATCAACTATTCGTTCATGACTGTTTTTAGTATTTTAATGACTCAATACACACATTGTTACAACTAAATATAAAAAAACGATGATGTGAGTTGTCGGAGAATTATTTTTTTTAAGATATTATACTTTTTTAGTCCTCATACATTACTCCCATAAAAAATATTCAGATTTTTTTTTTTTTTTTTGTACATTATTTTTTTTGGAGGTGGGGGAACTTAAGGGTGGAGGTAAGAAGCAGGGTTGAATATCTCTCGACATATTATTTTCTGCATGTGAGAGACAGACAAAGTACATATCAAAGGTCTTGGATCGGTTCTTTCCCATTCTCGAGAAGATAAAGCAGTTCCAACTCTTATTACACACACGGCATTTTTTTTTTTCAACTAACCCTTTCAAAAAGTAGAAATAGAAAAAAAAATAAACATACTAATCAGGTTAGATTTGAGTTCGTTTTAAGTTACTTCATTTCGTCTAAAAATGGTCCAAACCTTTCTCTATTACAATCACCGACGTCTAGATTCAACCAATATACATATACGTGGGAACAGTGTATACCCGTGTTTCCATTTCTCCTCACTTCGAGTGTTTATTGTTTTTGCATGTGTGGCTATAACGAAAAGTTAATTTTCTTTTTCATTTCATTTCATATGTTTTGTTTATGGTATAGGAGTGGGGGATACCCATAGAGATTATTATTGTTTATTTTTAGTAAGGTGGGTTTAATTTCCCTCATTATCAAACGTTTGTAAATTTAGTTTAGTGCTAACCTATCCTGATCTAACGCTGGAAATTTCAACTATAAAAAGAAATCGTTGTTTTTGTTTGTGGTTATATTTGTGTTTTGTGATAATACTATACACCCTCATTCCTTCCCTTCATACTTTCTTCCTACACACGTCTTGTTTCATTGGATCGATAACAATTCTAAGAATTTAATAAACCTACATCATTTAGTTTATGTTGTTTTATTTCTTATTGTTGCGTTTGTTTCAATTTTTTTAGTGATGATTAATTAGTACATATTATTATTATTTATTAACCCATTGGACATATTTCAAAGTGTGATCCTCTTAAAGCCCTCGGAAATGTGTCGTGCATTTCCATTTTACGTTTTTTCCGGGTGAGTTCGTTTTTCTCGTTTTGGCCACAAACCGCTAAAAAATAAAATAATAAAAAATATTACTACTCGCCACAGTGGCGTGCGTTGTTAATTCGATTGAGAACGTGAAGTCGACGTTCTATGTCGAAGGCAACGTTGAATGTCATATCGACGGCGTTGTAAGTTGGGCACCATCGTTGGGATGCCCAGACCAATGCAAACAACAAACTAAACCAAAAAAAAAAGAAAGTTCTCGACTTACTAAAGTCAGCATATGACAAAGGAGATAAAGCACATCTATTATTGAGTGATATCTGCGAGGTCGGCCAAATAATTTTTTTGCCGAGTAGTAACGTGTTTTTGAACCACATTATCTGTTTAATTTATTTTTAGTCTCATTTTGTTTTTGAACTAACAATATTATATTTCGAGGTATGTTGATTTTAGCTCATGATGTACAACACTTCATTGTACATATTAGTAATATCGATAAAGCAAGGCCAGGCATGTTTTTTCTTGGTTTTGAGTTGAGTTGAGTTGAGTTGAGTGGAAGTGATATCCGATTTATTATCTCATGCATTTCTAGAATTGGACGGCAAGTTTTAGTTCTTTCAACATGTTTTTCATGCATGTGTGTACATTTATGTATGCACACATACATATGCGGCCACTATCATATCCTGTGAACCCATCCGTTGCATCTCTTTCACTCTTCTCTCCCTCCCCCTCGGCATATCTCTGACCTCCTTTCGAAATTCATGATGTATCTCAGATCGTTACTGTGTTACGTGTGCAAAAAAAAAAATAAAAAAAAATAGAGAATTTACGAAAGGCTATCACCATCCTTCAATTATCAATAACCAACCACGTTTGCTTTTAAAAAAAATAAATTGACTATATTCTTAGCAAAGTTGACTAAAAATTTTTCAACCAAACAAAAAATATCAGCCGATTCTATATTACTAAATATCGGCGTATTCTAACTCAAAACCTGAAAACAGCAATGTCGGAAACATACCACAATTAACTAAACAACTTAGCTGGTAAAAAAAAAGCTACAAAAATTTCAAAACTAACCGAGTTATAACCCACTAAAAGAATTATCTTTGCTAAATTTGGTGCCTTTAGGATATAGAAATGAGAAAATCTTTCGGAAATACCCCAATTTCAATCTATATGTTCAATCCACATTCACACAATTACGCGCTTACCTCACCTCACTTCATTCACATAACGCCTTGCCTTAGTTGCAAACCATTATTGTTGACAAAGTTTATAACCATTTATGAAACTCAGATGTAAAGTATACCCGAATTGGATTCGTGTCATATCGATACACAATTGCAAGCCGAACCGAAGCGTAAAGCAACACAAAGAATTCATAAGGAATGTTTTGATGTTTGTTGCAGAATGGGAATTTAAATATTGTATAAAATTACCGGGTATAAGAAGTAAGAAGCAACACGCCCATCTGCCGCATATGCAAGGGTCAATCAATTTGCAGCATTTTATAATAATCTCTTCAAGTAATACAAAAGCAAAGATAAAACAATCGAGTGGCACCAATTTATACCCAATTGCCGAAACTACCGAAATTTCCGATTTATTATTATATTTCGATATAGGAAATTTTTAAACAAAAAATATTTTATCATACTGAAATTTCTTGTATTCCTGAGGAACCGATGGTGGGTGTCTCGGTCTCGCTTGGGTTTATTTTTAGGTTTTGATTTCAAGTTTCACGGTTGGATCTGAAATAACACACAAAACATCATCTTTATGTTCATATTTATGTTCATCAACTTCATCAACTTCCTCTTCCCCCCACCTCCTGAAAGAATGCCGTATTTGATTGTCTCACAATAAACACGAATAAACGATTTACATATTTCACTTCAAGTATGGATGTCACGGATGATACTCAAAATTTCTCTAATGGGTAAAGCAGTCCATGGACTATTTTTTTCTTAGTCTGTGCTTCCAAATAGTGATGGCAAAAGTGACTCATTCTAGATCGCAAAAAGATGATGTCAAAAAGTGATAATCTAATCTAAACCTTAAAAGTTCTTATCTTTAAACATCTTTCTTGCAACGTGTGTGTGTGTGTGTGTGAACTTCACATTATCAAGTAATGTGCATGCATGTTTCTGTTTCTAATATTGGAGATTTGCCTCCCACAGTAATACGACAACTGTTAAAGTTAAATTCCTGGTTTGTAATAAAAGATTTCATCTTACGCGGTAGTTCGGGATAGGTTATGTTAACGCATACCCACCCAGAATGATGTTTCAAAAAAAAAAAAATTTACAACCGTTATTTACTGTGACTAGCCAAGAACTTCAAAAACAATGACATTTTTAAAATCTAGCCCTGCTTAGATTAACTACGATATTAAGGAAGGGGGGCGGAGGCGGGTGTTACATTCTTGTTTGTTTTGTCTAACCGATACTATTTGTTGTGATTACTACATTGCATGTTAAAAAGTAAGAGGTTGTTATATATATACTAGCGGTAATGACGAAAAAAAATATAATATATACGAATATTATATATGTTGCAGTCTTTTTTTCAAAAGAAACTTCCATGCCTGAGGGCTAACTTGTTCTAGAACGAAATTCTTTTTTTTCTTTTCTCACTTTTCCACTCTCTTGTATGTGTTTAAGATTTTTTACATTTCCGAAAAAAAAAATCCTAGCGGTTAATCTCGATTATTTTTTTTTTTTTCAGTCATCGTGACTCTTGGATTGTTTCCCACCGATACAAGTGAATGATGCTAAAGCAGAACTACGAAGATTACAAGGTTGAATAAAAGTTGATTACTAATAACCTTTCTACTATTGAAATGAATGATGATAGGGGGGGATGAAATATCACACCACTTTTCACTTTTTCACTTTTTTAGTCTTAAATCTTTAGTTTCAAGTCTTGATTTGGAACTGAAACGAATTTCATCATAATAGTCAGGCTGGAATATTTGGGGGAGAGATCAAGTTTTTTTTTAGTCCGAATAACTAGCCAAAAAAAAAAAAAAAGAAAAATTAGAAAAAGTGTATTTCGAGTTTAATGACTAAGAAAGCAAAAGTAAAAGCATGATAAGAACCTATGGTGTTATAAGTATTGGGATATATTGGTGATTTCGAGTAAAACATTCCATTGAGATTCTCATATTTTTTTGGGTGCAAAAAAAAAAGAAGTTTTGATTCTGATGATCGGTTTAATACAAACATATACATCTTCATCATCTTTATCCGTTTTATGGTAAAAGAAATAAAATATGCATTACATTATCATCAATTAAAATAAAGAATGATTTTCAAAACCAAAAAAAAAAAACAAGCTTTAAAAGTTTGGTTGTGTTGTACTTCTGCAATAAGCGCATAATGCGAATACGGGCGGGGAGTGGGCGGAGGGTTCACAACCTAGCGTGGGAAAAAAAAAGGAAAGAGTTTATTTTTTTAGTAAAAGAAAATACTAAAACATGATTGGCTGTTTTATTTTCTTGTATTTGTCTTGGATTTCACTCTTGAAATTGTTTGGAAGAGAAGTTGTCGATTTGTCTGGGATATAGAAACACACACAAACATATTTCTCTGGTTAGACTCATGGATTTATGTACAGAAGTGCGGAAATATGACTTATTTTCGACTAGTTTTTTTTTTCTGGGTTACGAAAATCTCCCAAACAACAAAAAAAGGGGGAAGTGGAGTTTTAAAAGATGAGTCGAGGGGAACACCTCACAACAGGAGATGTGGTAACCAATGTATTGTTTAGTCAACCTGACAACTAAGATGCTATGTAACTATGAGGTTCGGAGTGAGTTGGAAAGGCTTATCAATGAGTGTCGAAAAAAAAAAAGAAAACGCCCGAAAAAAAGAAAAAATAATTTCACGAAAGGAGAAAATCGGAATTGACACAAAATAGGTCGGAATTTAAGGGGGGTGTGATATAGACAGGAAGAAGTCAAAAAAAAAAAATCAATTATTTTGGCTTAGAAATCCATAAGAAAATTCCATTCACATTCCGAGTAACAGCATTGATAACGATGAGTACAAAAGAGAGTTGTACTTTTGGAAGATGTATAGATGCGGTACCAATAATCATGAATGCTTTTGCTTTGTTTGTGTCCTTTTTTTTTTTTTTTGCAATTCAGGGGGGTTAATAAACGTGACACGGGTTTAAAAATTGAGGACATCAGTATTGACAACTTTCTTATTATATAATCTTGTTTGACACAACAGTTGAATACAGCCCCCTAAAAGATTACTACATAAAGAACCGTTGGATAAGGCTAGATGGGACCAAGTATTAAAATAATGCCCTCTGAAACGATGACAATTGTTTTTTTTTTGGTCTTTCAAAAAAAAAAGTCCCTTTTCACCGTTTCTAGGCCTTATCCACTACCACTATCACCACCCCCTGTTTTTTTTTTCTGACAACATGAAATTTGTTGAATTCAAGAAGAAAAGATTTGCTACTGTTTACTTTACAATTGAATTGAGTCGAGATGACCAGGGCTGAATTGGGGGGTCATGAACAAAGAAGATAATTCTCTGAACCAATATGAAATTAAATTTCCTTATGAAAAAAAAAACATCCAGTTTCTAGTTTTTAAGTTTTTCTTTTCTCTTTTCTTTCTTTCTTTCTATTTGTATTATTTCAGTTTTTCTAAAGCTTAATATTAAGAATACAATCCCCCCAATTCTCGACCCAATTAATACAATAGGACGAAGAAGAAAAAGAGAGATTAACCAGAAGAAGAAGAAGAAATAGTTATCGGTATAAGATTATTCTACTGTTGTTGTGATTGATAACAATTAACGGATTTATTCACCAGGTAGTGTCTATTTGTGTTATTTGGTTGATAAATTAGTTAAACACAACCGGAATCTATTATAAACAAAGAAGAAAAAATTTTTATGTATTTATTTTCTTTTATTTGTCGATTTTTTTTTTTTTCAATTTGAATTTTTCAATTTTTCAGTTTTTCAATTTTTCAATTTTTCAATTGCTATTTTATTCAAGTATTTATTCACTACAAAAATACTTGAAGAGGAAACAAGGGGAACATTATATTCATTTCAATTCATTTCCATTCCTTTATTCTACTACCAATTGCATTTCCCTGTATATTAACAGTATCTCAATTTATTTTGTTTCTTGAATATTTAGGTCAAACTTCTGCTGCCCTGCCCTGCCCTTCTCCCTCCCTTCCCCCCTAATTTTATACATTTTTTTCCTTGGTATTTTTTTTTTTTTGTTAGCTTGTCACAATTGTACCACAACGCAACGCAGAGAAAAACCCAAAAAAAACAAAAAAACATAAAACAAAAAAAAAAACCGCATCAACTGGTCCCAGACCACAAAACAAAGAACCAAGAGGAGAATAGAATATTAAGTATCTTTAGAAGACATCCTACCACTGCTTCGATACATATCTAGAAAAGAGTAGACCTTCCAATAGTTTCTAACAAGAAAAAACCAACAAAAAACCAAGCGGCTTTCATTCATTCTCACCAAAAACAAACGGCTGCATATCCTCCCAACCTGAATAGAATTCACTCAATTGAAGGTCATCTATTTTTTTTTTTTTTTTCATATATATATGAAGTGTCCAAAACAATAAAATTTAGTCAATAGTAGGAATGAAGCCAACAAAGAAGAAAAGCATTGCAAACTTGAGACGAAAGAAGAGTAGACCAACCTTCAATAAAAATGCTAGTCCATTTTCACCTACAAAAACAGAGTATGAGCAACCTTCAGATCCTTCGGATCTAACGTATTCGTCACCACCACAACCACCACTTTCACAAACACAAACACAAACACAGCAACAGCAACAACAACCACTAGAAGAACAGAAACAAAACCATTTTACGCCTAATCCAATTGTGCGAAAATCCACCACGGCTGCGTCCCCAACTAATTTCAATGCCACTCTAACTCCTACCCCTGCACAGGAACATATCATAATAACTAATATCCCACAAGGAGTGGATGAAAGTGATTTGGTGAGTCTTCTAAACACCAAGGTTGATATCTCACAAGATGCTTATACAATAGAACAGTTTGTATCTGAACATGACAACACTTTTACTGGGATTTTAAGAATTCCCGATTTGGCAACACGCAACAAAATAATAGCAACATTAAATGAAACTAAATGGGAAGACAAGATTTTGAAACTAACTTCGAACATAGAGTACGACCAATCGCTATCTACCAATCAACATAATCTACATCACCACCATGACCATCTATCATCCAATTACAATTTCGGTCAGGGCCAACGTCGGCCATCATCACCATTATCATTAGCATCATCAACATCTGATAACTATTGGAGACCTCTGATATCGAGAAATATCTCCGCATCCTCATCAAATCCATCCTCCTCCATGTCGCACAGGTCTTCTTCTGTAGATTCCAGAAAAACGTTTTCCAGAAACACAAGCAAGAGTTCCGTATCTTCATTAGGGATATTACCAAAACGAGGTTCGCAAAGTTCATCCATAAGCTCTGACCCCCTGGCAACCAGGAAACCAGTACCATCATTTATAATGAATATGATAGAAGGAAATGATCGATCATCCCACAATCGTAATAACTATTCTATAGAGGAAGGTTTACAAGAAGAAGATGACGAAACACCAGGAGAGACAAAAAATGATGATAATGATGCTGATAATGAAGACGATGAAGAATTTATTTGGATTCCGGCTGAAGATGATACACCGCAAGAACAAGAACTGGAAGGATACCAGGATCAAAACCAAGATCAAGGTCCAGGAAATCTAATTAAAGTTAACGCAAAAAGATTGTTTATTGGAAATGTTCCTTATAGTTCCAATTGGTCATCATTAAAGCATTTTTTGGTTAACAAATCCAATGAATTGGAACCAGACAATAACATATCTATCTTACGAGTAGAAATACCCGTACAACAGGTTTCTAGAAACGACCCCTATTTCATGTATCAAACAAATAGAGGGTATTCAACAAATGCTCCAAAAAGTAGGGGTTTTGCCATAGTGACTACTGGTGATACATATTCTTCACAAAAATTAATTGACCTATTCAATAATGCAGAATTTGAAGGAAGATCGTTGACTGTAAGGTATGATAAGTTCCCCGAGTTCAATAACTATGTGGTACAACAGATGTATAATGCTGGTGGACCGTTTAATAACAATAATAATCTACACCAGCACCGTCATCATCCCCACCATTCCCATCATAACCAACTACCAACTCAACCACCTCCTCTCCCATACTTACAACAATATCCACAGTCATCGTCATCGACACTGCCTGTATCCAATAACCCACTTAATCGTCAGAACATGCCACCAACCACGCAACAACCTTCAAATTATTCCACGAGTCCTTCATTGATTAGTTCACTCGCGTTTGAAAGAAACCTGTACCAACGTAATTTCTACTATGGGTCAACTCCTGGTGCAGGTACAGGTACAGGTTCAGGAGGAAATGTTGTCGCACCTCCTCCCAACCAAAACCAAGTAAATCAACCACAACAAATCCCCGTGGCACCAATGCCGCATTTATTATCATCTGGAATTAATCAATTTATACCACCTCCTGGTTCTAGTGGGTATTTCCAATATGTACAGCAACAAGGTCAACAGGGGCAACTGATTCCTATCACACAACAACAACAACAACAACAACAACAGGTTCAACAGGGTCAACAAGTAGGTGGTGCAAGATCACTTCAATTTGCACCTCCACCACCACCTCCTCATATTGCACAACAACCACAAAGTGGTGTGGTAGGATCTCCAAATTCCCCGACATATATGTATTGGGCTCCTCCATTTTATAACCCAGGTACGATTTACGCACCTCCGCCTTACCCTCAATTTCAATATACTGGATCACCCCAACATTATCAACAATACCCACAACCAATAAACAATCAAAGACAATTTAACCAACATCATCATCAGCATCATCATCTGCATCCTCTGAATCAGAATCATCGTCAAAATCAAAATTCTAAGGAATCCACACCTACACCATCCAGAGATGGAAAAGATGTAGATCATCAGAAGGAATCATCACCATCACCATCATCACCACCACCACAACAACAACAACAACAACAACAACAGCGTGAAACAACTACATCGAAAGATACAATTAGTGAAGAAGAAAAGGCCAGAGATTTAATGAACTCAATTAAAGGTCTAACATTAGATAAATAAATACAAATTACATAGAGAGTGACAAAATTAGAGTATGAATATACAAAAAAAAAAAGACAGTGAGATTGTAGTTGTAGAGTTGTAGATACCTCGATATTCACCAAAAAAAGCAACAAAAAAAAAATAAATGATAAACGTTTGCAATTTTAATATTATTATTATAATAGACGTGGAGTCGTCAATCCGTATTATGGTATATTTACAATCTTCTCCTCCACCTCGAATCCCATCATCATCAGCATCATTACCATAAATATTATCATCATCAACTTCGATATTTGCAAATATGTATAGTTTAACCTCTTCTACGTTACTTGCATATTAATACTCTCTACATATAATATGTACATATTTACTCGTCAGCATTAGTGATTTCATTTCATTTCATATTTCTAAACGAAGAATCCGAAACTTGTTTCACAATGATTGATTTATACTGCTTTAAACTAATTAGTTTTTGTGTGAGTTATGTACACAGGGTTGTGTGTTGTGTGTTGTGTAATGTTTAGTGTGATAAGGTTGTGATGTTGTGAGGTTTAAAAATTCTTTTTTGGGTGTCATGAAATTGACGGTAAATTTAAGCGATTGTGTGTATTAATGACATGGAATTAGTGGGTACTAGGAGTGTATGTCAAAGGAATTAATGAAAACGATACTACACTATCTTACAATTGGAACAGAAAGTATCAAACAAACCTTTGACTATTTGTTCTCTTAAGATTCGGAGTTTTGATGAATTTTCCGTTCGTTAAACGATGAATGGAAATTTGACAATCAAACACAAAACAACAATATTGATGTTTCATCTTACATAAGTTTTAAGTAATATGTATCTACAATTACGTTCACATGTACGAAAGAGTATTCTAAAAAGTTATTACTATTAATAGATCAAATGATACACACAAAGCTAATCAATTTCTGATGATTTATTGGGAAATCATAGAAGAATTCCATTCATTATTTGTCTTGAAATTCGATGCCTTACGATATGGATATCCGCTTGTGTATGTCATGCATAGTCACCAATTACCATCAGAGATTATTCTATATATGACTTGTTTGGTGTAACGGTTTGTCAAAAAGGAGCAGAATTTACATTACACTCCAAGTAGAAGAGTGGAAATGAAGATAATCTGCATAAGAGACAGACTCCAATGTTCCTTGATACTGAATCACTAGGAACCTAAAGGAATTGATATCAAGTCCATCAATCTACCATTGCTGGAATCAATCATTATTGAATCGTGTTGCAAAAATGTTGCAAAATAAAGGAACTCCAATTAAATAATGTTGTTAACTTTTTCTTGACAAGTAACATGTCCAATTATGACACAACCCATTGAGATTAAGCAACCCATCTCCTACTCCATCCTCCATCCCCATCCACCATTCACTCTTTAGCAACAAGTTCATTTCTTGGAGATCTCATATTTTCTTTTGGACGAGTTGACACGACCAAACACACCGAAAAAATAAATTATTTTTGAGTACTTGCACACGACTTATAATAGTTGAACTAGCAACTCCAACTACAACCACAACCACCAAAACCATACACGTCAACCAACAAATAAAAAAAAAAAAAAATAGAAATCGAAGAAAAAAGAAAGAAAAAAAAAAAAATTCATTGAGTTTGAATATCAACAACAACTCAAACACACACATTACACACATATAGAGGACTTCTTTTACTTTACAATTATTAGAAATATATCATTTGTTGGAAGGACAAATATCATTAATATTATTTCTTCTAAATCAAATCAAAACAATTCAAAACAATTCAAAAAAGTTTTGCACATTCTTTGAAGAAAATCATTTTGCATATAAATCCCAAACCTATTCATCGTACTTAGTTCGTCTTGAAACAAACATGGTTTATTATAAAAATCGATATTTACATTACGTACGAAGAAAACCATTGGCATTATTAGCACCAATCGGATTATTAGTTGTGATTTATCTTTTCTTTTTTTCATCAACTAGTTTCACATCATCCCTGAAACTGAAATATCAATATAATAAGAAATCCAAAGGATGGTTTCATAAGAATGGCGATTCTATAATATTGAAAAATTTACCTAAGAATCATATCAGTCATTATGATTTAAATAAATTGTCATCTTCTAAAGATTCCTTACTTAAACGAGAAGAAGTATTAATCTTGACTCCAATGTCGAAATTCTTACCTGAATATTGGGAAAATTTGAATAAATTAACTTATGATCATTCATTAATTTCATTAGGTTTTATTTTCCCAAGAACTACTGAAGGTGATGATGCATTAAAAGATTTAGAAAATACCATGAAGAAATACAAGAGGGAGAAAAAATTGAATTTTAAGAAAATCACTTTATTAAGACAAGATTCAAATTCTTTAGAAAGTCAATTAGAAAAAGATCGTCATGCTTTTAAAGTTCAAAAAGAAAGAAGATCAATGATGGCACTAGCTAGAAATTCTTTAGTTTTCAGTACTATTTCTCCATCAACTTCATGGATCTTGTGGTTAGATGCTGATATTGTTGAAACTCCAGAAACTTTAATTCAAGATTTAACTGCTCATAATAAACCAGTTATTTCCGCTAATGTTTATCAAAGATTCATTGATCCAGAAACCAAACAACCATCAATTAGACCATATGATTTCAATAATTGGGTTGAAAGTGAAGAAGGTTTGAAAATCGCGGCTAGTTTACCCGATGATGAAATTATCGTTGAAGGATATGCCGAAATGGCCACTTATAGACCATTAATGGCTCATTTCTATGATGCTAATGGTGAAAAAAATACAGAAATGTCATTAGATGGTGTTGGTGGTGGTGCCGTGATGGTTAATGCTAATGTTCATAGAGATGGAGCCATGTTTCCTTCATTCCCATTTTATCATTTGATTGAAACTGAAGGGTTTGCCAAAATGGCCAAGAGATTAGGGTATGAAGTGTTTGGATTACCAAACTATTTAGTCTATCATCATAATGAGTAAGTAAGAGGATAAGAGTATAAGTATTAAATATCTTTAAAAAAAAATTATATATATTGTTTTATAATCATTTCTTACAAAGTAGTTGTTGTATAATCAATTATTAGTATTTTTTTTTCCACCCTACATCAGATTACACTATGATATTGCTACTCATCAAATCGCACTAACAAAAAAAAAACTTTCCTAGGAGGAGAAGAAAAAAAAAATTATCAAATCTCATCTCATAAAATTTCTTTCTTTTCTTTCTTTTGCCCTTTTTCTATTCTTATTTAACCAAGTAACAACCAACTTAAAGATGCAACTTTCATGGAAGGATATACCACCGGTACCTACATCTAACGATATGTTAGATATAGTGTTGAACCGTACCCAAAGAAAAACGCCTACTGTTATAAGACCCGGTTTTAAAATCACTCGTATTCGTGCTTTTTATATGAGAAAAGTGAAATTTACTGCTGAAGGATTTACTGAAAAATTCACTGATTTAATTCTGGGATTTCCTAATATTAATGATGTTCATCCTTTCCATCGTGATTTAATGGATACATTATATGAAAAAAATCATTATAAAGTTTCCCTTGCTGCTGTTTCTAAAGCCAAGACTTTGATTGAACAAGTATCTAGAGATTATAATCGATTATTGAAATTCGGTCAATCTTTATATCAATGTAAACAATTGAAAAGAGCTGCTTTAGGTAGAATGGCCACTATTGTTAAGAAATTAAAGGATCCTTTGGTTTATTTGGAACAAGTTAGACAACATTTGGGAAGATTACCAAGTATTGATCCAAATACTAGAACTTTATTGATTTGTGGATATCCTAATGTTGGTAAATCTTCATTTTTGAAATGTATTACTAAAGCTGATGTTGATGTTCAACCTTATGCTTTTACTACTAAATCTTTATATGTGGGTCATTTTGATTATAAATATTTAAGATTTCAAGCTATTGATACTCCAGGGATTTTGGATCGTCCAACTGAAGAAATGAATAATATTGAAATGCAATCGATTTATGCTATTGCTCATTTAAGATCATGTGTATTGTATTTTATGGATCTTTCTGAACAATGTGGATTTTCAATTGAAGCTCAAGTTAAATTATTCCATTCTATAAAACCTTTATTTGCTAATAAATCAGTCATGGTAGTTATGAATAAATCTGATATTATTAAACCAGAAGATTTAAGTGAAGATAAACAAGAATTATTGAAAACTTTAACTTCTGTTCCTGGTGTGGAAATCATGGAAGCTTCATGTCATGAAGAAGATAATGTCATGCAAGTTCGTAATCATGCATGTGAGAAATTATTAACTGCTAGAATTGAACAAAAATTGAAAGGTACTGCTAGAGTAAATAATGTTTTGAATAAAATTCATGTTGCTAAACCTCAACAACGTGATGATGTTGAAAGATTACCATATATTCCCGATGGAGTTAAAACATTACCTAAATTTGATATTAATGATCCAAATAGAAGAAAATTAGCTAGAGATATTGAATCAGAAAATGGAGGTGCTGGTGTTTTCAATATTAATTTGAAAGATCAATACTTGTTGGAAGATGAAGATTGGAAGAATGATGTCATGCCAGAAGTTTTGGATGGTAAGAATGTTTATGATTATTTGGATCCAGATATTGCAGCTAAATTACAAGCATTAGAAGAAGAAGAAGAAAGATTAGAACAAGAAGGTTTTTATGATTCTGATTCTGATATTGAAGATGAAGAAACTTCGGAAATCCGAGAAAAAGCCGAATGGATTAGAAATAAACAAAAAACTATGATTATTGAAGGTAGAAATAGAAAATCATTGAAAAATAAAGCTATTATGCCAAGAGATCAAATCAAGAAAAGTTATAATGATATGGAAGAACATATGTATAATATTGGTCATGATACTGATAAATTAAGAACCACCCTTGGAAAGGGTAAGTCTTCTGGGTCCTCATCAGGAGCTATTTCAGGGGTTGAAATATTAAGAAAGAATCAAGGTATTAAAGCTAGTAAATTAAACAAGAAGAAATTTGCTGCTAGTCAAACCGATCGTCTTAATGATGGTGTTAATGATGGAGCATTAAGATCTCAAGCAGAAAGATTAGCCAAGATGCAAAGAAGAGAAAGAAATAGAATGGCCAGACAAGGTGAAGGTGATCGTCATTCTACTGCTGCATTACCTAAACATTTGTTCAGTGGTAAAAGAGGTATTGGATCAACTGATAGACGTTAGGGAGCTTGTCTCTTCTTCTCTTCTTTCTTCATTCGTCTCTCTTTATTGCAATTTGTGTGTATATTAGTAGATTTAGTTTATATATTTTTGGTCGAAATTTAAGTTCAAATTACGTCGAATATTTTCTTATCGTGTGCGAATTTAACTGAAACCCGTTTGATTAATTAATACTAAAGTGTCCGTCTCTCCATTGTATACACCCTAAAATAACTCTTAGTTCATGCATTGTGGTAGGGAGATAGCCTACTACCACAACTGCATATAGAGGATACATTACAATAGAAAAATGGGGGGACTGAAAGTAGCAAGAAGGAAATAGGAAATAATGAAACACGGGAGTAAAAGGAACGGAGGAGAATAAAAGGAATGTGGAGAATTATATAAAAACCGTTTGTACGGTTAAATGTGAATACGTAAAATGAGTCACCGTGTAATTGTGTGGGTTATGTGATTGTGTAATAGTGTCAGAAACGTTGAGGCCAATTAGGATCAATTAAAGAAAAAGAAAAGTATAGAGTGGGAGAGAGATATACTGATTAAATGAGCTTTCTTGAATTATATGGTTGTACTAGTGGTAGATAGATAGATAGATAAAGATAGCAAATGAGAGATAGATAGATAGAAGAGTGTGGATTAAAGAGAAGAGAGAGAATCCACACTTTGTGAATTTTAGTGTAAAATTTCTGTCATTGTTATAATTTTGTGTTAACTGTTATAATCCCTCTCTCTCCTTTTCTTCTTATCAATCTGCAGAATACAAATCTTTTGTCCTCCTTTTATTTCCCTCAATTAACAGAGATAAATAAATTTATAAAATTTATAACCACCACCACTTTATTCTTCTTCTTCTTTTATATTCCACTATTCCTATTATTCATTTGATATAACTTATCTATTTATCACATCAGATCATCGTACACCTGGCTCTAACATTCTTCACTATTCCTTTGGATCATACCCCTCCTTCCTTTTTTTCCAGTGATTTACTCCTTTTTTCTGTCTCCCTCTTTTTTTCAATTTTTTTTTTATCTTGCTTATTGCTGCTTATCTATTACAACCAATAACTTAGACAACTATGGGTATTACTCAAATAATACCAGATAGATTAACCCATCCTCATCATCACCACCATCATCATCATAGCAACCACAACCACACAAACAACAACAACCACTCCCACCACACCAATAATGGTTACCACCAAATTGACAGCCACACCCATGCGCAAGATCGTGCTGCAGCAAATTCTTCACCAGTTCCCATGAGATCCCCCTATTCTGGTACCACAAAATCTTCCTTTGATTTCTCTGCTATTCAAGCTCAATTACCTCCAAACACGGGTCCACCAGGTACTGTACCAGTAACCAACGGATCTAACTCATCAAATAATAAAAACTTGGGTCATGTACCTTGCAAGTTTTATCGTCAAGGTATTTGTCAAGCTGGTAATACTTGTCCTTTCAGTCATAATTTAGATGGTGCCTTAGGTGCAGATAAAGTTCCTTGTAAATATTTCCAAAAGGGAAATTGTAAATTTGGTTTAAAGTGTGCTTTGGCTCATTTCTTACCTGATGGTACAAGAGTCAACGCTAAGAATTTTCTCATCCCTAATGGTAATGGTAGTAATAATACCAATGGGAAACAGAATGTAAGAAGATCTTCATTTAATAATTATGGTGCTGCTACATCCAATTTGAAAAACCCTGGTGGTTTAGGTGTTGTTGGTAGAGGCGCCACACCTCCTGAATACGAGAATTCTTTTATTTCCTCAGATTATTCTACCAACTTGACAAATAATAATAATAATAGGGGTGGGTTACCAAGCCATAATAATGTTGCAAATTTTATAAATATTGGTTATACTCAACCACAACAACAACAACAATCACAACCACCACAACACCAGCAACCACAACACCAACAACAAGAACCTATTTCATTGAGTCTGATTACTCAAGAAAGTCTTGCACGTTCAAGTTCATTCAGTAGACAAGACCATAACTATCAATTTCCTGCTCATTCTTCCAGTTTTCAAAGTAAACCAGGTAGTTATCAAAATGGATTTTTGCATGCTACACCATCTTCATCAAGTTCACAAACCCATACTACTATGTATTCCACTGGTTCTACTACTAGCAGTAACAACAACAATAATAACTATTACCACCAAAGACTGCTTCTGATGCAAAACCTGTTGTTTGGTTCCAATTCATACTCTGGTGCTTTTGCAACCACTGCCACTCCTAACACTGCTACGACATCAACTACTTCCTACAATAATGGTAATTCCGTGCAAACATCACCATTTGCTAAAGCAGGCACTATTAATTTGAGTGTAAACACAGCAGTTAGTGAATCGCCATCAGCACAAATTTTCACTGCCAATTCTACTGTACAAACCGCATCTCCAGGTTATATTTCAAGTGCAACTACTCCAACCTCAAGATTTTCATTTGGTTCAAGAGTACCTTCACAAGGTAACCAACCTCATCCACAACATTCTAAAATCTTTGGCAATTATATTCAGGATCCAAACCACCATAATACATCTGCAATTGCAGATGACGATGATGATGAAGAGGAGGAATTTGCACTTCCTAAAACTGGGGTCATATTTGATAATGTATTTTTCATGGACAATGAATGATTCAAAAAAGGGACTTCTAACCGAAATAAAAAAAGGACGCAAAAAAAAAAAGAATTTAAAAAAAGGACGTTTTCTTATACATATATATACTATAAAAAAAAAGGTTTCATTTTAAAGGTTGATGATATATATGAGTTTGTTTTATTTATTTAAGGGTAAGGTATTAAATCCAATTACAAAAAAAAAAAGCAAAAATAGAGAGATTAGATTAAAAAAAAAAAAAGCAACAAAAATATTGGAATATTTATATATATATATACAAAATTTATTATATTAGTTAGTTAGTTATTTACATTATTTACATTATTTATCTTCTTTAGCATTTTCTGAGATTTCCAATAATTTAGGATCTGATCTATAGATATCTCCCGCAACAGACATGAATTTTGCAGCGGATTTAGGATTCAACATATCCACAGTATCTGATTTCAACCCTCTAATATGATCACTTTCAAATACTTTACCAACCAATAAAAGTTCTTGATCCATTGGATTAAGAGTATAAACCAAATAATCTTCCACGGAATTTTCTTTTTCTGTAACAATTTTATCATTTTTATCAGTGATGGTAATTTTTTGTTTTGAATTCAATTTCATGATAAATTGAACAAAACATGCCACACCATTATTATCAGGGATGGTATTAAACAGGACAATTTTTGGATCTTTTTCAATTTTAATTAATTCCCAACTTAATTTCGAATCATTAGGAAATGACGTTGATCTCGTGATTAAATTATTAATCACGGAAACACCACAAGTATGATCTAAATTGTGTGATAATTTCCGTTGTTTGATTCGAACTTTACGTTCATTACATGCTTCAGCAAAGCATTTATTCGCTTTTACATAACATTCAATTCCTCGATCTTTCCATAAATCGAATTTTAATGGCACGCCTAATTCTCGTTTAAATGTAATAATACTATATGTATTTAACGCAAACAACAGGATTCTTCTGATTATTAATTTCGCCCAGGATGTAATTGGTGAGGTTTTGAATTTGGGTGGGATATAAAAATCAGTCATACATCCAATTATATTTAATGGAACTTGGGAAATATCTGGTTGGGTTCTGGATTTCTTGGGAGTGGTAGATTTTGCATTCTTAGTTGGTGTTGATGATGATTCGGATTTGGATGAGTTGTATCTTATGAATTGTGATTTTGATTGGATGAGGATAGGTTGTTTTGGAATCTGATTGGATATACCAATGATACCTCGTCTAATTGATAACATGTCTATGTATATCTCTCTATGTGATCTGATAATTATGATTGGATTAAGCCAGGGAAAATTTTTTTTTTTCAAACCTTGCTGAAAAAAGAAAATATCACTAAGAGGGTCGTGCGCACACAAGATCATCAAATTGGCAATCCTCTTCAAAAAAAAAAAGAAAATAAATTTCAATTTCGATGAGATATCGATTACACTATTATCAGCGTAGTTCAAAGAAATAATTATCCCACCATAAAACCATAAACTCACTAAAGAGTTCCTTAATTGAAAGGAACGTGTTTGTTACATTATTACTTTTTTTTTTTTCCTAACCATTCATATACAAAACAAACAAACAAACAAGCAAACAAACAACCACATTATTCATCTATTGAAAAGGCATGTCACAGTTTCATAATATACCTCAGTCCAATGGGCCACCACCACCTGCTCATATCCAAGGACCGCCACCAATACATCCTCCTCCACAGCATGTGTTAAACAATGCATTTAGTGGCAATCAACAACAAGTGAATACTGCAACCTCTGCGGGGGTATTGAAGGTAAGCAATTTGCCATCCGACCTAACTAGAAGAGAAGCCGTGTTGATATTTTCATTGGTCCTTGACGAAATGCTAAGTGTCGAAATTAAGGATTACCAGATTTATGCGGTATTCAAGAACATCAACACTTGTATAACAACGGGGAAATTACTCGACGGAAAGTATATCTTTGGAAACGAGTATCCTCCTATAAAAGTCGAGTATGACAACAACACATTATTAGCTTCTCCTACCAACATTTCAAGCACACAAACTGCATTTAATTCATTAAGGTTATCTTCTTCATCTGCATCTAATATCTCGCCACCAAATATTACTCATCAACAATTGCATCATCAAAACTCAAATAGCTCCCTTGGTAATGGAAACTCCACCTCGAACCCCAGTGCATCTTTTGAAATGCTCCCCAAGCGACAATCTGTTGGTAATCAGCGTTCAAGATTTTTGTTCAGCGATCCATTTTCACAAGAACAGCAGCAACAGCAACAACAACAGCAACAGAATCAGCAACAACCGCAACAACAGAATCAACCACAGGGCCAACAACAACAGCATCCACAACAGCAACCGCAACCACAACAACAACAGCAGCAGCAACAGCCCCAGTCTCAACCCCAACCTCAACCCCAACCTCAACATCAACATCAACATCAACAGCAAATGCCACAACAATCCATTCCCCATCTGCATCCTCAACCACCTGTAGTACCTCCTCCTGTTAATTCGGGACCACCTTCTACGGGACCAACAGCTATTGATTTATCTGAGTTTAGTGGGAAATCTATCTTATTGATGGAGTCTCAAAATGATGCTAGAGAATATGAGAATTTAGTGCGAGATTCTTGGGGTCCAACTCATACCAACACAGGAGCTCCATTGTTATCCTCAAATCCTCAAACGCCTGGTGTTAATTCCAATGTTGATTGGAATAACCCAAATAACGGATTGAATGGATCAAACCAAGCTGCGGATCGTCGCAGAACATCGTCGGCATTTTTCAATACTGCACCTGCATTGCATACCATGACATCTGATCAAACAAATCCACAACTTCCCCAGCAAGGTCCAACTGCTGCGGGCTTACGAGCTGCCTTGCAACAACCTGATCAACATCAGCAACAGCAACAGTCACAAGCACAAGCACAGGAACCAGTGCAGTCCCAACAGCAACCCCAGCAGCCTCAACCACAGCAACAACAACAATCACAACAACCAACCCTGCAACAACAAGAGCATAATCAATCTAACCAAACTGCATACCAGGTGTCACCACCATCGTCATCTACTGTTCCTCAACAACAGCAGGCTCCTAAGTCTTCAACAACCCCTTCTCAGCAAGCCACCACAAGTCCTCCGGGTATTAGAAACTCATCTACATCAAAAGATATACCTGATTTGTCATTACTTGCAAGAGTTCCTCCACCCGCAAACCCTGCTGACCAAAACCCTCCATGTAACACATTGTACGTTGGTAATTTACCACCCGACGCTACTGAAGTGGAGCTTCGCACATTGTTTGCTCCACAAAAGGGTTTCAGAAGACTTTCGTTTAGAACCAAGAATCAATCGTCTACGAATGGATCTAGTTCTAGCAGTCATAGTCATGGTCCTATGTGTTTTGTTGAATTTGAAGATGTTGCTCATGCCACTAGAGCATTGGCAGAGTTGTACGGAAGAGCTTTACCAAGACCCAATGGTGGTAGTGGAAAGGGAGGTATTCGTTTGTCCTTCTCGAAAAATCCTTTGGGTGTAAGAGGTCCAGGAAATCCAAGAAGAACTTCTACAAACTCGGCTCCAAACGGTGTTCCTCAGAGTCAACAACAACTGCAACCGCAACTGCAACAACAACTGCAGCAGCAGCAGCAGCAACCACAACTGCAACCTGTTCAACAATCACAAAGTGGGAATTATGGGTACCTGAGTTATCATCAAAAATAATTATTCTCCCCAAATCCAATCAAGCAATCAATTTCTTTTTTTTTTCCAGTATAATTGTTATTCATTTCATTGTGTGTTATTTCTGTATTTTTTCTTTTTTCTTACTACATTTCTCATACACCAAATGTGGTGCTTGTCATGGAAGATCATATCATTATCCTTTCCTATGCTATCTAACTATCTAACTAACTAACTATTAATGCTTTTTCATTTTGGTTATTATCTGTATTTTTTTTTTTTATGTTTTTCTGTATTACTGCTGTCATTATTTATGTTATTTTATACTATTCTCATTTCTACTTATATATGTTTACCAATACTTGAAGGATATCACTTTAAATTGGGCTATCCTTGCTTTGTTGTTATTTACATTATATATCCATTCTATTCTATATGTTGTATCAATAAATTTAATTACATATTTTGTATATTACTAAAGTTTACTTTGTTGTCTTCAAGACTAACACGAGCACTAAACGAATTCTACTCTCAACCCGTCTACTCCCTCCGTCTCTCGTTTGGTTGTAAAAACGAAAATCTTGTGTTGTTGTTTTGTTTTTCGTTTTTTCGTTTACATATATGTATGGTTTTTTTCTTTTTCTTTTTCTTTTTAGATGACCAGCTTTTTGACAAGTTGTCTTCTTTCATATATATATAATCGTGGGTAAAATGGCAAAACGAAAAGTCAATAGTTACGCTCCTGAGTATCCATCAACCTCGTTCCAAAATGATATTTCCCGAAAACAAGTCAATTGTACCAAGAATGCTTACCAAAAACAAAATAATCCTGCAACCACTGGCAGCAGCAACTATACTAGTAGCAAGAAAACCAAGAAATACAAATCAATAAGCACGCAAACTCCATTTTCAGGTATTATAGGCACTGGGTTGCGCTATGTTGATGCTGCAATGTTCAGGGACTCCAATGATGTTGGTGATTCTGTTGTAAAGGTAGACCATGACTCTGACTTGGAGTACCTACGCCAGTTTGTCAACTCATTTCAATAACTTGACAAGGTCTTTAGGGTCAGCATAAACTTGTGATAGCCAATTGGTACTTAGTAGGTCATCGGGACTCAGTCTTTTATCCGCTTGAGGGTTTAACAACCCTAGAATGGACTCTCTTGAATCGTAATGTAGACTTTTGAATAGCGACAATGCTGGGTTTGATTGGAAAGATGAGTTCTTGTTGTTCAAATCAACCAACACTTGACTCATCTTGGACGGTGTATGGGGAAAGTTTTTCTTGTATTTGACAAACGGTATATTCAACGCATCCAAATCATTTGCTGTGCTCCATGGGCATTTCATAAGGAAAATAGTGAAATAGATGATCCCCAAGGCCCAATAATCTAGGTACTTGAATTTGTCGGGTGATTCTTGGAAATATTCGTCATAATTGAAGTCGCCTTCTTTGATCTGGTGTTCGATTTGAAACAATTCGGGCGCTTTGAAACTATTGGTCCCGCAGTATAGTTCATGAGGGTTGCCTTTGAAGTACTCCTTATATGAATCCGACGAAATATTCAAACTGTACCCGAAATCCGATATTTTCAACACCCCGTCGGAATCAATCATGAAATTTTCTGGTTTCAAATCACGATGCACAATCCCTTTACGATGGAGGTAACTTACACCTTTCAAGATCTGCTTGAAAATGGCATCCTTCAAACTTGCTGAAAGTTCTATTTTAAATCTTCTCACTTTAGAAAGATAATCTAATAAATCCCCCTTGGCATAATATGGAAGAATCAATGCCAACTCACTCGTATCTGGTATAGTACTAATATCAACCACAGGAATGATATTCTTATGATTGCACATCTTCATGTTGTTGTACTCGCGCAAGACTTCTGTTTTGTAATCTGACAATGGCTGATCCTTCTTTTGCTTGACGCGTTTCAAAACCAATGATTCCGAATGTGTTGTATCGGTTCCTTTGAAAATGATTCCGTTGGCTCCTTCATAAATCGGTTTCGAGGAAGTCTTGGAGTACTGCATTCCAATTACGGGCATGACGTTTTGTGGGGTTTGGTCAAACGAGAAGGCATTGTACACAGGTGAAGGTGGAACTCGTGGCTTAGCATTAGAATTGTTTTGCTGTGGTTGTTGTTGCTGTTGCTGTTGGGGCTCATTTGGGTTGTTCAAACATTTCGATGTTTTCGACGCAAATGATTTGAACATGGCTCATAAATCCAAATCTCGTGACTAAGGTTATTTTATTGCTTTTTTATTCACGTAGTTACGGGATCTATTGTATTGTCCTGCTTAATAATTATCACACACTTTTTTTTTTCTAGTTCTTTCTATCTTTGCTGTCAAACTAGTCTTATCTAAATATCATGGATGACTTTTGTGTGAAAGTTTGGTTAATTGCTGAGAGTGGGGAGAATGAGGGATTAATATTCAAGATTTAGGTGTAAAGGAAAAAAAACTAAACAAAAAAAAAATATTGGAGTCAAGATTCGTAGAGAAGGATTTTTTTTTAGGGGAAAAAAAAAATCATTCCTTTGTTCAATTTCATTGTTGGTTTTAATTAAATCCATCCAGGCTTCGCAGTGTATAAAAATTTAAGCAATTTCAGATTAGTGGTATGTTATTAGCATGATCATGCACGTAATTCACAGCTGCGTGATACCTATTAATTTTAGGAGCTGGTACAGAGTATAATTGTCGATTTCCAATTCTTCGGTGGAGTTCTCCGCCGTTTCGGATGTCTCTATACAATGCTACTCCGGATATAAGAATCACTAGCAGAATTGTTGAAAAGAAGTCCGCGTTATTTTTATGTATTATTTGGGGGGAGAGCAAATGTAAATTTTGGTTATCCACGCATTCAACACAAAAGATTCCGTATAAGGAAGTCAATGAAACGCTCCGCGGTTATTATATTGGGAAGTAGGGGGTTCTGAAATACCAATTCGAACAACAAGGAGAAATTTCATATTGACTTACAAGAAGAACGGCATGCGGTGTATGGTATTTCCTTATTCTATAAGAGTGGCAATTATTAGCGAGACAAAGTTTATGTGGTTCGAGCGTTGTACTTACCAAGAAAGCTCTTGAAAGGAGGAGAAGACAGGTGATATCATTAAACTAATGTGTGATCTTCTCTATTTGGGTAATCGTCACACCAAAAAGTTAGAAACAGAAAAAAAAAACAATAGACTATTGTGTGTACACAAATACATTTCTTCTGGAATTACAGTTGCTGCTTGTCTTAATTATTGTTCCCTCATCCCTTGCTAATTTCACAGAATTTCACAGTAGACACACCCACTGTGTGGAAAGTGCGGCATGACATAAGTGTGATGATGATGATCACTATTTCTTTTTTTTGTTTTCCTTTTTTTGTATTTTGCTTTAAAGCCCTGTGGTACTTCTTGCTAGCCTTGCTTGATATTACAGCCTCGAGAGCCCCAAATGAAAACAAAATAATAATAATAAAAAAAGACTAATTTTTTATATTGCTCTTGACCACAAACACAAACACACAAACACACACACGCACACACGCAATCTTTCTCTCACCTCATTCTTGGTTTGCTCAGCTCTTATTTTCTACTACAACCTTCCTTCTTTTTTTTTTTTATTTATTTATTTTTAATTTACTTCTTTTTTTTTGTCCTTGAATCTGTTCTTCTTTTTCTTTTTTTTTCTTATTTCTTTCAAGACCTTTATTTTATTTTTTTTTTTTCCTTTTAAAGTGTTACTTCATATTTCAATTTCCATCTAGATTGCAATTCCTCCAAACAAAAGTATAAACCCCCCGAAAGAATGAGAGCTTTGACAATTATCCCTATTTTTTTTCTCTTGGGTTCGACTTTGTTATTGATTCTCACGGTCATCAACGGTGCTGGGACTTCCTCGATCTTGGGCCGCTTCTACTGGTCTGAAACCGACACTTCCGGCTTGACTGGGGTACCTTTCTCCACCACCAGATGGACTTTCTACAGAATGTGCGAGAATGTCAACAACAGAAATGCCAATTGTCAAAAGTCAAAAGCTGGATTCCCTTACTCCCCAGCAGACAATTTTGGAAAAGATAGTGGGATCCCGCAGAGTTTTATTGATGACAGAGACACCTACTTCTATTTATCCCGTATTGGTTGGGCATTCACCCTCGTTGCGTTGTTCTTCGCTGTGGTTGCGTTAGTCACCACCCCATTGAACATATGTTTCAATTTCGGTGGCATTGTCGGACTGCTTTCGACATTCATTGCCCTTTTATTTGACATCACAGCAGCCTGTTTGATTACGGCCGCACACGTCAAGGGCAGAAACAAATGGAACAATGCTGGCCACCATACGTCCTTGGGAGCCAAAGCCTTTGGTATTTTGTGGGCATCGGTTGCTACTTTAATTATATCCTTTGTCACCTTGATTTTGGCCTCGGTCTTTTCCAGAAGATCGAGAAGACGTGCCAACGGTGCTGATGTGGCAGGAACTGGTGCAGCTGCTGGAGCGGAGGGATATCCTAAAGAAAACAGCAGCTTCCAACGTGGTGAATATGAAGCCCGCGACCACCCAGATGGCGAACCTGGCTCAGATGCTTCGAAGTTTAGATTCTTTAGAGTAAAAAGAGCTAAACCGGAAGACGTTTAAATTAAATAAATGAGAAAATGAGTCTTCCAAAGTGTCTATTGTTATCGTTTCCATCATTTCATCAATTGTTTTTGATTATACCCATATGCTCCTGTTGAACAAAATGGGTCATACTACTGTTTTTTTTTTTACTTTACTTTACTTTATTTATTTTCAAAAAGAAGTTTCCGTTTAATTATTTTTCGTATTTGTCGTTGTTTATTTTTCTTTATATGGTGGTTTTCCCTTTTTTTTTTTGTTTTTTTGTTTTTATTTGCTTTTTTTACTTTTGTGTCTTTTTTGCGTCCTTCCCACCCTCCATTAATTTTTGTAGTAAATATTACGTAATAAATAATGCACACCTAATAATTTTTATTGTTTTGATTGCGAAAAAAAAAAAAGAATCTGTTATGCGCAAAGCTATGTTTTTGTGGTTGCAAGTATTTCTCCATCATTTCCTCCTCTATATACATCTAAATATTTATTACCACTGTTACTTGAAAGGTCAATGACGAGATGGGTACTTCTTCTTCTTGCTCGTGTGTATTTTGTGTACTAAACGCTTTCTCGTAAATTGCAACATAACAAGAATTTGCAGTTACACAAGTTGCGGAACACATGAGCTGTCAAATGTATATCCCACCAACTGCATTTGTGGTAGGAAAAGATCCATTTGAGACCAGCGCTTATACTTCACTTCTGAATGTCAGTTTTCATGTTATGCTATTAGCTGCAAGTAAAAAAAAAAAATTAAAGCGTTGACATTATACTGTTAAAAAAAAAACATAAACAGCAGAAAAATGACAAGTATCTGCAAAAACAAAACAAAAAAAAAACAATTACAAATAGAAATAAAACAAAAAAACCAAAAACCACATCAAATTCTTTAAAAATAACCCAATTTGTTGCAGAAGTTTCCTAATCATTATTTCACTACTTTGAGGGTTGGAAAAATCTACATCTCCAAAAGAACAATTCTTGTTAGTCTTTATTCGTCTAGCATCTTCTTGATTAGTTCATAGTAAAGGAATATTCTTTTTTTGTATTTGGAAAATAAAAGCCAACAACAACAACGTCAACGTCAACAAAGTTACTTAGCCTTAGAAAGGTTGACTCCAGTTATAAAGAAATAAACGATAATGGTTCCTCAACAATCGCTCATGTCCTTTCCAGTAGACAATTTATTGGATATTACAATGTCGGAAGAATTGTTCACACAATTGGGCTATAGTCGTTCTCTGTTGGACGTCCCATACGACTTGGTGGAAAATGAACTTAGAAGACCAAACGATCAAGAAGTTTCCAATAATATACCAATTGACTCACAAGCTCTTCAAGATGAAATATTGCATCTTTTGCATGAATATTCCGACAACAATGTTGATTCTTCATCGAATTTTGTTGGCTACTGCAATGGAGATGAGGGTTCACATGTGGACAACGAAACTGTGTCACCCAAGTCGTACTTGAATGGTTATATAAAATCATTCATGGATTCGACAATCTCCATGCTGGAACAAATAACAGAAACAGGAGGTGGTGGTGAGACAAGCAACTGTTACGAAAAGGAACTTACACATGAAGAAGTCCTTGAAATATTTGAAGCAACGTGCCAGGAAATTGATGCATGGAAATCCTTACCAGACGACTCAATTATTCAGGTACAGTCACAGCTGGTACCAGAAGGACAAGTCGAAGATGAGTTCCTTTCACAAGTGCAAAACAATGATCTACCAATCATTCCGCAACTGCAAGGTCTTAATACCTACAACACACCTTCTAAGACTCAAATCCCATTCTTGATCAATAAAAGATCAGTTTCTGCGGATTCTAACAAATCTGATGGCCATCTGCAGCTATCATTAAATTTGCCCATTCATACCATATCCAACTCGAACTCAAACTCGAACTCGAATTCTAACTCAAACTCAAACTCAAACTCAAACTCACCTAGTGATGAAAGTAAATCTCCACGTAAAAGAAAATTGGACAACAGAACTTTTTGTAAAAATTCGAGATTGAATTTCTCCGCATTAAACATTGTATCTCGACCAGACAATAAATACTCTGAACACCTATCCAACCAATCGTCTAAAATCCCAAATTCTGTGCAATGTGAGATCTTGATTGGGAAATTGTGTTCACCAATTCATTGTCCAAACACTTGTCGTGTTGAAAGAACTTTGTACACCAGAGACAGCTTAGACGAATTAGCAAAGAAACATTTCCGAGGCGAGTATGAAATCTCCGCCAATCCAAATTTCAAAAAAACTTCATACGAAGCCCAATACATTCTCACCAAATTGGATAAATCAGGAAAGCCAGACAATACCACTCGTGCCGGATTGTGTCCCTATTGTGAAAGGATTGAATTCTTTGGATTGAAAAACTCGTCCTATGGCAACCATCTTGCCTATAAGCACGGGATATTAACCAATGGCAACTCGGTGCCAGATCCCAAATTCTATGGAATATACAAGTTCAAGAAAGGTGAATATGATGAACCCGAAAAGAAAAAGCGCAAGACAAACGCCCATACTTTGGAAAGGGAAGGTGTCTTGTGCACGAATTGTTGGCAAATTCTTGAAGTTAACTGTACTTCCAGAAGTTCAGTCTTGGGACATTACCTTCGACATTACCGGGATTCCCACGTTGGGAATAAAAAGGAAAATAACAAGACAGACGTCGAAGATCCATTATGTAATTTTGAAACTTTTGATCCCAAAGTAAATGAGTTTATAAATAGATGGAGATAATTTGGGATACACTGTGGGTGGTATTCTCTGTGCTTTCTTGTCAAATCATCCTTTCTTTGTTATTGCTGCTGCTACTGGATATTCTTCTACCATTTTTTGTTTAATTATTATTATTAGAAATATTTGGTTGTTGTTTTTTTTTTTTCGAAAAAAAGAAATAGAAATAGAAATATATATTAAAAAAAAAAAAAATACATAATAGCATCTACCATCGTGAACTTATGTAAATACGCTTCGTCACCAAACTACAATATAAATATACTTGTAACATGTGTATTGTCTTGGTCTATTTACTAGGGTACACTAGAACAACTTTAGTTTTTGGCAGCATCTTCCTTCAAACTAACAATTCTGTTGATAATCAACGCATCATCTTTTGAATCTTTGTCCAAACAAAAGTAACCTTCTCTCAAAGCTTGGAATCTGATGGTGTTGTTTCCAGCACTTTCCTTGATATTGAATTCACTACCTGGAATTTCGACATTCATTGGGGATCTGGCAATAATCTCCTTGATGTTATCTTCAACAACAGCATGGGTCAACACTTCTTCACTATCAGGGTTGATATCCTTCAAGTAACCATCAGGGTGTGCTGATGGGTTCTCACTCTTGAACAATTGGTTGTAGATTCTAACTTCCTTAACTGGAACTGCCGATTTCACCGGAACCCAGTGAATAAATGTCTTAGGTTTGGCTGTAATACCTTCATCGTAGTTGACATGGACAATCTTTCTGCCGTCAACTTCTTCGATTGATTTGAAACTAATGTTAAATGGAACCTTGATCAAACCGACTGGTTGACCAGGAGCCAATCTGTAGAACTCTTTATCGGCTGGTGTTTCACGGACATCACTTGCATCGATGTAAAAGTGCTTGGAGAATGGTAATTTACGGTAACCCATCAATTTTTCATCTTTACCTGGTTGGAATGGGATTTCCACATCCAATTTGAAATCTTCGTCAACATTATCAATAACAACCTCAACTGGGTTCAACACCATCAACAATCTAGGAGTGGTTTGGTCAAGGAAGTTACGCACGGCACTTTCAAACCTAATGGATTGGATGTTTGTGGCGGCAGTTGTGACCCCCAAGGTGTTGATAAACGACAATATGGCACCTGGTGGGACACCTCTTCTCTTGATACCTTCTAAAGTATATAATCTAGGATCGTCCCATCCTCTAACGTATCCCTCTGTGACCAACTTGGCAATCTTTCTCTTCGACATAATAGTACCAGTCAAATTCAATCTACCATATTCACGTTGTGCTGGTCTATACACTTTCAACGCGTCACATAACCATTCGTATGACTCTCTAGACAAAACAAACTCAGTGGTACATAATGAGTGGGTTATATTTTCAAAAGAATCGACCAAACAATGGGTGAAATCGTAGGTTGGGTAAATCTTCCACTTGTCACCAGTACGGTGGTGAGGAGTGTTCAACACACGGTAAGCAACCAAATCCCACATTTGTGGAGATGGCGATTCCAAATCTTGTTTCATTCTTAAAGTGGCTTCACCAACAGCATACTTACCATTCTTCATTGCTTCAAACTCGCGCAAGTTGTGTTCAACCGATTGGGATCTGTGTTTACAGGCTGTTCTCTCACCACCCAAGGTACCATCTTCTTTCAACCCACGAGACACTTTAACTTCTTCTGGAGTACAATGACAAATGTATGCCTTATCATGCTTAATCAATTGGACTGCCAAATCGTACAACTGGTCAAAATAGTCTGACGAGTAGGTGATTTTCCACGGCTTGTAGCCTAACCAGGAAACCATTTCCTTGATGGAATTGAAGTAAACCTCTTCTTCGGCTTCTGGGTTAGTGTCGTCAAATCTCAAATAACATTTACCGTCATGGTATTGTGCGTAACCAAAATTGACCATAATAGCTTTGGAGTGTCCGATATGCAAGAACCCGTTTGGCTCTGGAGGGAAACGTGTGAGCACCTTGCCGTTGATGAATTTCCTGTGTTCTTCTAACAATTCAGGGTACATTTGTGGTTCTTCACCTGGTTTATGCAAGGCTCCAAGGAACCCTTCTGCAAACATGGATTTTTCTGGTTCATCAAACAAATTCTTTTTAGCATTGTTTGCGGCATTTTTAGTTGGTGCCTTTGGTTTCTTTTCCTTCTTTTTGGCGTTATCTCTTTCGTCTTTTGGACCCAATCTTGCCAAAAACTCTTCATCCAAAATTGGCTTGAAGATTTGAGGTGGTGCCCATTTCAATGCAGGTTGGTTCTTAAGCTCAACTAAAACTTTGGATAAAATGGAGTATCTTTTGGTCTCCAAGTCGGACTTGATGGAATCAAGGTATTTGGAAATTTCCTTTTTAGCCTCTTCTGGGGAAACTTCAACGCCAACACCTGTTGCTTCATTGAATTTTTCCTTATCTACAGGAGATTCGTTGTTTTGCAAGTACTTGATACCTTCAGTAACCTGTAACGTGGTTTTCAAATCGCCATCACGGATACCGTTGATTATGTAGTCATGGTTTGGAACCACGCCGCTTTTACTTTCATGAATAGCTAATTGGTGCAATAATGCCAATTTCTTATCATCATTGCCGCTGGTGTTCTCATCCAAAATGTTGTACAATGCCAGGGCAACTTTCTTATTTTTGACAATTTCCTTTGCTTTCTTATCTTCAAATCCAGCTTTGCTGAATAATGAGATCAATTCATCTTCTGAAATAACAGCCTTAGATGATGACATGGTGATAGTAGTAGTTGTTGAATATTGATGATCAACCTGAATTTTTTTTTCCAAGAAATGACTATATAAAAAAAAAAAAATTTTTCTCACTCTTGGTTGTTTGTGGTACGGTTTCGAATTTTTCATCTTGCCATGACCATAGAAATGAGTCAGAAATGAACAAAGAAGATATTAATCAGAGCAGGTTAGATATTGTTCGAGAGTACAATCCGTATAGGAATGTAGATTTATTGTTTTATTAATAAGATTATTGTAGTAACCTATAAATATGTAAATCATTCTTCTAGCCAAGGTCTGGATTCCCACCACGAATTATCATTGATAATATCAACATGGTACTCCTTAATTTCCGCTTTCCTCCGTCTCTTTTCCAACCGTTGCTTCTGACGAGATGACAAACCTGACTCCTCTTGTGCTTCATAGTTTTCAAACTCTCGAACAAAAATGGTTCCCTTTTTGAATATTTCCAATTCGTTATTGTAGTTCAACCCACACTCTTTGAACAAGATTTCGTTTTTATCCGAGGAAACTGTCCCCATTAGCCTCTTTTCAGCTTCTTGTGGGGTCATGTTCAATTTCAAGACCAAACTCCAGAATGATGTATTGTACAAATTGTTTATATGGCAATCGACCTGTCTCCAACTGAAATAATCTCGAATGTGCTTGAAACTGGGGTACACCACCGCTCGAGCATCAAATGTCGGTAGATGGTCTATATCCAATGGTTTGTCTGGGAACACCTGTTGCCAGAAATGCATGTAAAATGTTGACATCAACGATGCAAATAAGGTGGTGAGCTTCATCTCTCTTCTTTCGTACAAATCGCAATTCCTGCGCAACAAAAACGAATACTCATCCGAATCACCATACGCAAGCATCACGTCACTGTACTTGTGCATTATCTTTTCGGCAGCCTGGTTCATGACTTGGAGTGCTTTGAGATCATTAGGTTTTTCAAACTGATAAAATTGGGAAAATTTGTGGAATCCCTTGCCGTCCACACGAATAATTATATAGGCATCCGGTAAAAGATGGTTTTCCTTCTCAAACAACTTGACGTATTCATATTTGGAATTGGCCATTGTTCGGATATATAGGTTGTATTAGTGATAATTGCCTACAAAAGACAATTACAAAGTATGAGATGATGATGATTCTTCTTCCTCTTCCTCTTCCTCTTCTTGTACACAATTTTTTTTTTGTCTTTGGTCTCTCTGTTTTGTCGCGCATCTCCGATATTTCGTACATAGTGAATGAAGATAGTCCGAGTCTTCTCCCTCTATACATTTAAAAGTTCTATAAATGGATCTATATATGGTTAATCAAAATATTTCGACACCCCACGAACTGGGTAAGGGGTATTATCTGTAGGTTGAGCCAACCTTACTTCGTCTAAAAACTCATCGAAAGCATTGTTATCCCTTGCATGCGTTTCTGTTGTATCTGAAGCTACTTGTTCTGAGCTGTTTTGTTGGTCTCTTTCTGTGATTGGAAACTCATCTGAATATGTTCTCTCAACGCCGTGAGTGATCAGTTCCACCAGTGGGCTGGGGAGGTCTTCGGTTGACCTCATGAAGGGGTTAACTGTAGATGGGTTGTTATGTTGCCAAGGCAATGGCTGATCGATTACAGAATGTGGATCATTGTTTGGGTATGCATTATTGAAATCTTCACTCGAATACTCCTCGACGTATATCTTTGGAAGAGGTTGAATCGAGTAGTTTCCAAATACTTCTCTTTCATCCTTTCCTTGTTGATGGTCTTCCATCATCTTCTCTTCTGGGTGTTCGTTTCCTTCTTCCTCAAGTATCAATGGCGGTGGTGGCTCTTTCCTTCTTGGTTTATATTCCAAGTCATCAGTGAAAGACCGTTTCTGTTTCTGTAATTTACCGATGGTGTTATTTGCGTTATTTTGATGTGGCAAGCTATAAGATCTCGTTTGCTGTTTAGGGATAAATGTAGATGTTGCCTGTTGGTCCAGATTCGACCCTTGTCGAGGTTTGTAATTTATCAGGTTCTCGTTGTGAGGAACATGGCCAGGTTGGTTTGAATGCAACATGTTTTGATAATTGTACTTGTCTCTCAACTGACTTAACCGCCTAGTTAGATTGTTTGGCTGGTCGTTGATTGGCGAGTATATGTCCACTTCTTTCCGATTACCTAATTCCTGTTTATAATCCTGGGTCAAATTAGATCTACTGTTATTCATGTCACGTAATGGAATGGTAGACTCCTTTGAAGAATAATCCTGAGTAGTGGTACGGTAAAACGTTTTGGAGTAGTCGTTGTATTTGGGAAGGTTTTCGCCCACCACGGGCAACTTGGCAATTCTTTCCTCCGACAAAATCCCTTGCTCCAACAACACTGTTTTTGGCTTGTGGTTCAAACGAACAGCGTTCTCCACGTGTTCGTTCACTATGCTGCAGCAGTAATCTTTGAACGAATTGTAGTTTTCTTTTTTTAACAGGGCCTTCAATGGTAAGTAGCAAATCATGCCAAACAAAAACCGAAACAAAAAGATGGCATAGATAAACACCGACAAGCACATGAAACTAAGAATAACGGACAAGTACAAGTTAGTTTTTGCAATCTCTTCGATATTTTCAAGAATGTTGTTATTCAACTCGCCACCAGTGGCGTAATAGCGAAGAGTCAAAACGTTGATTACTTGACGCGGGGTGTCGGCCACAAGGATCTGGAGGGCATTGTCCAATTCATAATATGTCAAAAAGCAACACCAGTCGGAAAAGTTTCCTTCGTTAATGTTGTTCAACACACAAAAGTAGCCGTAGCTCCGTATAGAGTACACCTTCTTTGCAATCGAGTTCAAGTACACCAACGCGATATTCCTGGTCCTTAATATATGGATCGCCCACATCCAGTGGTAAAATAACAACACAAACTGGAATATTATACATCCCGTAAAGATCCACTTGGCAATCGAGTAAGCGTAGGGCTTGTAGTTATCTGTGGCCCATTTGTGGAAGACTAAGATGTTTAGACAGGAGTAAATATCGGTTGCCAATAAAGCGAACGATAAGAAAACCAAGATCCACATGTAGAAGTACCAGAATATGGTGGAACAGCTGTAGTTTCTGAAGTTATTGACATTGATAACATCGAAGGTAGACACATCCAAATGGTATTTCTGTATTTCCTTCTCGGTGTTAAAATGTTCTTTTGTGCTTGTGGGTATGTGGCTATATCGTTTGTTGGCCATTATTCAAAATAGACGAGTTGGTTGGTGAAGTTTTGGTAGAAGTTTGTTGTCCTTGGACAAGGACGTATATATTGATGGGCAACTTGTTTTAGGGAGAAACAAAATTCTTCCAAGCTTCCTCCAAGGTTCTTTTAGGTTTCTTTCAGATTTCTGGCAGTTAATAGAATTAAAATAAAAAAAAAAAAAATTATACCTTAAAAATTAATTAAAAAAAATATATAATAAAGATCGAAATATCGTGTAAAATCCTCGCACGACTTTTTCGAAACACACGCAATATTACAACCACACACCTTCATAAAAAAAGCTTGTTTGTGTTGTTTTAAAACATCGGATCGAGACTATGTTTCAATTACTTAATCACACATCCCTCCTATTTGAGAGGTGTTTGCAATGGCAACAAGGACAAGCAAAACTAAGAGGGGAAACAACTACAAAATTAAAAAAAAAAAAAAATAGGTGCATCATCGTCTCGAGATTGTTTGCAATTGTTAAAAATAGATTTCTTAAAAAGGATAATTTTACGAGCACTCCCGGATTAGCGATGCAAATGGGTCAAAATAAATACCCACACCCATGAACAAGCAAACTAGCAAGTGGATTTCTCGGTAATGGTGTATGAGTGTATGGTATATTTCACTATATAGGTAACTTTAATAAAACTACTCCAAAGTGCCAATGGAAGAAAATTGCCTATCAATCTGACGAAAGGGGCGGAGAGTTGCACAAAAGGGGATTTTTTTTTTTTTTTTTTTTTTATTTTCTGGCGTTTCAGATATTACAGGTCTTCCCACTCTTTGAAACAAAAGTCTTGCAAGTCTAGATCAGAGAAAGTGTCGCCACTGCATATATGAATATACATTTCTTAGAAGATAATCTTGAGATAACCATCATTACTCCAGATGAGGAAGGATAATGCCAAATGCTGGTTGACACGTTAAACTGGCAGTCCTGTTTACATCGGACAGACGACGCGTCTGTCTTACCTAAAAGACACAGTTAACCACTACAACTACACCAAAAGAAAAATATATATGGAGAACAAGAAAAAGAAAAAAAAAAGTTTTCCAAATTGTAAACAAACGAATCACACACTATCGTATCACTTTACATACCCTTTAGCACTTTCCAATGTCATTAATTGAGTCGACAATAGATAACCCGATCACGTTAAAAAGGAAGCTAGATGAGGTGGATCTAACTCTCGACAACGAAACAACCGCCTCACCAGACATATCGACCAAAAAGTCACATCACGTATGGCTTCCACCATCAGTTACTACCATCAAAGACCCTTTCAAGTTTACCACCTCCACCTATCTCTCAGACGTACCTGAAAGTATACTTGCCAACAAATCTGAGCCAGTTGTTCTCGGTGTAGATGAAGCCGGGAGGGGACCAGTGTTGGGTCCGATGGTGTATGGCGTGGCCTACGCATTAGAGTCCTTTCTGTCTAACTTACAAAGAAAGTATGGATTTGCCGATTCAAAAATATTAACCGAATCTAAGAGAGAAGAACTCTTCAAACAAATAGAGCAACGTGGCGACCATGTGAGTGAGTTGAACAAACATATTGGTTGGGCTACCACCACCATCACCGCCAAGGACATTTCCAGTGGAATGCTACAATCGTCGGCAAAAGGAGCGTACAACTTAAACAGTCAAGCTCACGACACCACCATTGACTTGATCAAACGGGTTTTGCAACAAGGAGTCAAGATCTCCAAGATATACGTGGACACGGTGGGACCGCCTACGACTTACCAAGCCAAATTGAAAGGAATATTCCCGGATATCGACGTCACCGTGGCGAAGAAAGCAGATAGTATATACCCCATAGTCAGTGCTGCCTCGGTCGTGGCCAAGGTCACGAGGGACAAGAACATCGAGTACTACAACAATAATCTTGAGCTACTTCGTGGCCACCAGTTGGGTTCTGGGTACCCAAGCGACCCAAACACCAAAAAATGGTTCCACTCAAACATGGATACGGTTTTCGGTTGGTGCTACGGATTCACGAGGTTTTCGTGGTCAACCGCTAAGGATGGTTTGCGCAACAACGGAGCCGCGGAGGTGGTTTACGAGGACGAGGTGAAACACGACAGTGGTTATAAGGACGTGTTTTCGATGATGGGAAAGGGAAACTGCGATGGGGGCAGGCTAACCAAAAAATACTTTAATAGCAACAAGGTAGATTTAATTTAATTTAATTTAAGTTCCGTCCCCCTCGAAACAAAATGCACAGCAACTTGTAGGTTTACTGTTTTGTTAAATAGCGGGTCGTCGTTCATCCACACAGGTAATAATAAGTACTGTAATTGAATATACATTAACCATTTGGGTGTTTGCAGCGAGCGACACAAAAACAACAACATTCAAATTACATCTATCGGAGGTACATATCCGAAAACACACTTGTTGTGGGCTCTTCTTTTTTTTTTTTTTTGTTGTTTTGTTGAACGCGGACAAGATCAATCCAGAGGGAAGAAGAAACCTTTCGGAGAGAGAAAAAAAATTCAAAAAATTCATCTAAATGTAAAATAAGCAATATACTTCCCAGAAGCCATCATTGTTTTTCGATTCTTTTTTTTATTTTGGGAAAAAGATTAATCAATTGGGAAAAATTTTTTTTTATATATATTTGGTCTTGTTGTATTTCACTTTAAAGACAGATTGAGTTATTAAACTAACAGATCCTTCACTTACCTATTCCTAGTTCTAATGTCTGCGTTATTTGCTGTTTCCAGATCAGCAATGGCTGTTCGTACCATTGCCCCAAAATTCAACACCTCGTCTTTCGTGACTTTAGCCAGATTGTACTCGTCTGGTAAATTCCCACCACATACCGTTATCCATATGCCAGCCTTATCCCCAACAATGACCCAAGGTAACATTCAATCTTGGGCTAAGAAGGTTGGTGATGAATTGACACCTGGTGAACCAATTGCTGAAATCGAAACCGACAAAGCCTCTATGGATTTCGAATTCCAAGAAGAAGGTTACTTGGCTAAGATTTTAATGGACGCCGGTTCCAAAGAAGTCCCTGTCGGTCAACCAATTGCAGTTTATGTTGAAGAAGCCAGTGAGGTTTCAGCTTTTGAAAACTTCTCTGCCGCCGATGCTGGCGAAGCTCCAAAAGCCGCTGCTCCAGCTGAAAGCGAAGCTCCAAAGCAAGAAGCAAAAGAAGAAGCTCCAAAAGAAACCAAAGAATCTTCTTCTCCTGCTCCAGCTGCTCCAAAACTGGTTCCAACTGACAGAATCCTTGCATCTCCATTGGCCAAGACCATTGCCTTGGAAAAGGGTATTTCCTTGAAAGGTGTTAAGGGAACTGGTGCCCACGGAAGAATTACCGCCAAGGATATTGAAGGTCTTGAAGCTAAACAAACCGCTGCTGCTCCTTCTGGTGCTTCCAAGGCTGCTGCTGCTGCTCCAGCTTCTACTTCTTCATATGAAGATATCCCAATCACCTCCATGAGAAAGACCATCGCCTCCAGATTGTTGCAATCCACCCAACAATCCCCATCTTACATCATCCAATCCCAAATTTCCGTTTCCAAATTATTAAAATTGCGTGCATCCTTGAACTCTACTGCTGAAGACAGATACAGATTGTCCGTCAACGATTTATTGATCAAAGCTATTGCCAGAACTTGTGTCAGAGTCCCAGAAGTTAACTCTGCCTGGTTGGGAGACCAAGGTGTCATTAGACAATACAAGAACGTCGATGTTTCAGTAGCAGTTGCCACTCCAACCGGTTTAATCACCCCAATAGTGTTCAACGCTGAATCTAAAGGATTGGCTGAAATTTCCAACCAAGTTAAGGACTTGGGTAAGAGAGCCAAGATCGGTAAATTGGTTCCAGAAGAATTCCAAGGTGGTACCATTTGTATTTCCAACTTGGGTATGAACCACGCTGTTACTGCCTTCACCTCGATCATTAACCCACCACAATCCGCCATTCTTGCCATTGGTACTACTGAGAAGAAGGCTGTTCCAAGTGAAGTCAATGAACAAGGTTTCGTTTTCGATGATGTCATGACCATCACCGGTACTTTTGATCACAGAGTCATTGACGGTGCCTTGGGTGGTGAATGGATGAAGGAATTGAAGAGAATTGTCGAAAACCCATTGGAATTACTAATTTAAGAGCAAATAACAATATATACTTAAGTACTGAAAAACAACCAACCAACTAATTGAAATGCTTGATAATTCAATCTAATCATTAACACAATTAAAACACGAAAAAATAAAAAAATGATAGGAAGAATGACTAATAAAGTTCTTCAACTTTTTATCCTGCGTATAGTAAACTAATATAATACATGAATGCTGTAATCATTACAATGATTGTCATCATATAATGTAACACACGTTGCTTGACATCAATTTGGCAAGCGCTTTGTCAAAAGCAGAAGAAAAAAAAAAAAAAAAAAAAAAAAAAAAAAAAAAAAAAAAACAGAAAAAGCGGAATTCTATCAATCTTTGTTGATTTGTTTACTTCCTCCTCCTCTTTATAGAATCAATGACATTAGAAACCATTTACATAGCTAGACACGGATACAGAGCGAACTGGTTGCCTCCTCCTCATCCTGATCCTCCAACAGGTATCGATAGCGATCCTGCGTTGGCTCCTCATGGTGTGGACCAAGCCAAGGAGTTGGCTGCCTATCTTTCATCTTTGCCTGCCAAAGAAAGACCGCAATTTATCATCTCGTCCCCATTCTATCGATGCATTGAAACATCTAGACCCATTGCTGAGAAGTTGAACTTACAAGTTGCTATTGATCGTGGTGTTGGCGAATGGTTTCGTAGGAATAGATCAACAAAACCAGTACCAGCCGACTACAAGCAATTGAATGAGTTTTTTGGTACTGTCTTGATTGACGAAGCCAAATGGCCAAGAGACAACTTGAATGTCATCCCAAATATTGAAGGTGAAAATGAAGAGGAAATTTTCGAACGAGCTCAGCAGTTTTGGAAGAAATTCATACCAACATTCGAGGAAAGGTACCCAGAAATTAATACCATCTTGATTGTGACCCATGCCGCAACCAAAATCGCCTTGGAGTCGGTTTTATTGGGATTGACTTCTGTTTTTGATTTCATCGACGACAACCAGACTTTGTTACGTGCCGGGTCATGTTCGTTGTCCAAATTCGTTTCGGGTGACAAACAAGATCGTGCTAAATGGGACATTGTTATGAACGGAAACTGTGAATTCTTAAGTAAAGGCGAGGAAATGAACTGGGACTTCCGTCAAGGTGTTGAGGCTGGTTCTGCAGAAGATATTGCAAGAAGAAAGAAGTTGGCAGAAGCTAAAGCACAACAGCAACAACTGAAAACAGATGCGCCAATCACAGACTTGGCAACTGGTTCCGAAGTCGATGACAACGACGCGGAGTTTGAAGTACGTAATAAATTTTAAAACCGATGTAAGAACAAAGACTTAAATAGATTCACCGAATCTCCTGGTAAGAGAAAAATATAGAGAACAAAGATATAGAGAGTGATTTTGGTCTTTCTTCTTCTTCCTTTTTTTTTTCTTTTTTTAAAAAATTTGTTATTATTATTATTAGACTTATAGACCTAGAGTTAATGAACCAATTGTCATACTAACGTGTTAGACATTCTACGTCACAATAGATTTACCTTCGTCGAGTATCAAAACAGATAACGACGAAGACTCACTGCTAAAACCTGGCCAAGCTCCCAGAAGCAGGAATAATGTGGTCAAACCATCTGCGCAACTCCAATTCACTGATTTAAAAGAGAGCCACCCGTTGATCAAAATATCCAATAATGCATCACAAATGTCTGCCACTAATGGAACACAGGGCCACTCTAGAGCCATAGACAATTCCGTGCTTATAGACCGAAGAATATTTGAAACAAGCTGGAACAAATTACAAGGCACAGAACTAGTATTTGATGAGAATGGAAAGTACATTGGCAGTATCAAGGAGCATTTACTTTGCGACAAGAATACCACTTTTGCTTTGAAGAAACAGCGCGATAATGTTGATCGAGAAGAATTGAATGATATTGATAACGAAAACCAAAACCCACAACAACAGCAGCTCAGGACCCAGTTCCTAAAGAAGGCTATTGTTAAGGCACGCAAAAAGACTGCACAATCAAAATCTAACTAGTTTAGTTCGTTATGTATTGTCTCTATGTACTACAAAAACGTCAATCTACCTTTCTCTCCCTTATACCCTAGTGTAACTCTATTTCTTTGCGGTAACCACTCTTTGTATGTGGTCCATGTACAGTTGCAAGCTCACATCATCGGTGAAAACATCATTGCGGTTCCCGGTTCCGTAGAAATGATTCACATTTGTGGCATAACTTGTACTAGGATTCAACTTTGCCATCAAAAACCTCGCCTGCGACCCACCTTCGTCACAATCAATAAATCTTGGTAATGGGAATCTATCCATTAATAGTAGCATGGCTTCCTTCTTAGGAGCTTCTAAGAAATCCTTAAAGTATTCATAATCCTCTTGCTCGTGGTACCCTGCTTTCCGCCATTCTGCAACCTGGCTCCCGTGGTATATCAATATTTGGAAAAACGTGTCTAGAAGTAATATTTTGGAACTTCCCAAGCTCAAAGAGTCCAACAACACCGGTTCAGGTTCGCTCAATGTTTCCCCAGTTGATTCGTCCAACACCGATCCCCAGGTGTTTATGTCGTACGATAACAACGTGGGCTGTATCATTAACAACGAATTGGCGGTATCTTCGTGCATGAATAAATGTCTCACGAAACTGGTCTCGTCCGGGGAACTGTTGAAAACGTTGACAAACGGGGACCGTCTCAAATGGTAAAGAAATTGCGGGAACAAGGAGTATGTCTGGGCTAACCTGAAGGATTCAAACACTCCAGTGGTGTACACCGCGTATCTTGAACAGAAATCAATCAAAGTTTGATCCAACTGTTTGACAACAGCGGTGTCTGTGGAAACTTTGGTCTGACTTGGCTGCAGCTTATTGATGGCGCTACGAGCAACTAAGACTATTGCTGCTTCCTGGTCAAATCCTAATTCTAGATTCAAGTTGTCGGAGTCGGCAATGACACTCACCTGAATTGTTGTTACCCTCAACCTCATTTCCCCCGATGGATGTTGATAATGGAAAAGGAACTGAATGGTCGTCAAAGTGTTTAATGCCACGCTGTCTAATTTTTCGAAAAACAAGGCATACGTCGATTGCGGATTCACACTGCACAATTTCCAGCAGTTAGTCTTGCCCTCACCAACGATGTTGTTACTTATCATGCGCTCGTTCGCTGGCGTTGTTTTGTTGAAAGGTAACTGCGTGGCATTTCCGATCAATCCTTCAATCTTTAAATCGACTCCAGTCTTGACCTCTAATGTTGCATTGAATCCCATATCCAAATACTCGGCACCGCCGTTACCCTCTGCATCCGTGGTTTCTAGCTTCTTGAAAAACTTGACGAAACTTTGTTTGTAAATGGCTGTGCTGAAAGAATCACTCAAGACAACACTGCCCCCTGTTTTGTAACAAACTTCGTCCATTTCGTATAATCCCACCTGGTCATAACTGCCAATGAAAAAGTCACAACTAAGACCAAGAGAAACAAGCGTCTTTGTGATTTGCTCGTAAAACAACTTGGCATGCTTGAATAGGGACATATCGCTTTTGGCAATATTCGACGTTGAAGGGGCTTGAATGGTAGTGGTCTGAGATTTTATTATGTCATGATGCGATCTTAGTGGTTCCTTCAACAACCGATCGACAATCTTTCCTGGTCCCGAAGTGCATACCCCACTGAGGAATACCATCAAGTGACCTCCAGTTGCATGGTGTTGATTATTCAAAACTGTTTTCAATAATAAAGATGCGATATTGATTGCTGCTCCTGTGGATCGTTCAGGACGCTCGTTGTATTCATTGTGGGGGAAGTTATCGGCGACCAACTCCTCAATGATTTTTGTCAATTGATACTCGCAAATGTTGACTGGCTGCAAAAACCGTTTACCAACATTCCCAATTAGTTGGTCGTATCCACCGTCATTGGACCCCTTAGCGCTGGTGACGCCCAAACCCGTACTTATTAAACCAAGCGATGACTGCAATTGCTCCAAAGTATACTGCTTCTTCCCGTTGAAAGTGTAAGCCAAGTTGTCATTGCTGCTCAAATCGTGTATCTTGACATGCTTTCCAAAGGAAATAAACCCAACTAAGGCGTTTTCCGGCAAGAGACTCAACGAGACTATCAAGCTCTCCTTGAGCTGCTGGAATGCCCCTTCAACGTCATCTCCTTCAAAAATAGTGTCAACAACATAAAAAAATACTGGTGGTAATGCGGCAATTCTTCCTGTTTGGTACTCAATCGTGGTATACTCCTGGTTTAGGCTAACTGGTAGGGCCGGTTGTCCCTGCTCGTCGTATAGCACCGGAAGTTGATTTGATGTGTTACAGACTTGACACGTCCAGAACCCACTGTTGCACGGCAGGTACGGATTTAATACTGACCTACAGGATCGACAACTGATAATACTATTCTGGTCCAATACTGGCACCACCGATTTGTTATTTAAAGGAGTGTACAATGCCCCCATTGGGATTACATTTCTCTGGTGCTGTAATTTCGATTTCGGCAACGCAGACCACGAGAGTCTAACACCATCCTTATCCTCTCTTCCTTCAAAATCCATGAATATTTGGGTGTGGGGTTGTTTGGTTTTTCTTGCCTTCTTTCTTGTAGTAAACTACCACTCTAGGTTGAATACTATGGGGTGAATGTTCTGAGGTAAAACAAATCAGTTAGATCGAAAATCAAAATCAACAAAGTGGAAAAAAAAGAAACAAGAAAAAAATTTTTCCGTCTTTGTTTTGAAAATAAAAAAAAAACACGGTGTGACACGTGACTGGATTATGTAGTGTGAATGCTTTAGCCATCTCCACATGGTATACTTTTGGATTATGACGAGTCGATCAATTGGATACCGTCATTCCAGTTCGTACTCTCATTCATAAATTGTGTTACTTCCAATGGGCATGTTTATTTTTTGTTGGTTTTAGAATAATATGTTCAGTTTCATACAAATTTGGACAAAAAAAAAATGTAAAAAAAAAAAAAAGTTGAGGAGGCGAGTTGCTTCAGAAAAAGGTACTAAAAATACCCAACACGAGATCACATTCAAGGAACAAACATCCCATCTTGGATCTGCTTTGTTAATTTAGCTTGGGATCTGTGCAGACAAATATCACACGTCTTTTTTTTTTTAGTTTGTTTGTTTTGCAATGGTTAGTTATTCGTGTGATTCTCATTGGATAGATATTGTTGTATATTGTTTTAGTTCTTTGCGTTAAGTAGTTGCATACTCAAGTGTTTGACAACAATCGAATGGCATGAATGGTTCGTGTATTGTTTTCGAGAATCACACTCTCGGTGCCATTGTATTTTTGTAACTTTAATACCTATGAATTATCTCGATTTGTATAAAACCCATTGTGGCATTTGCGTGCATTGTGCGTAACACAACACAAGTGACAATGGTGGTGGAAAATCAACTCCCCTTTGCCTCTATGGGAAACATAAAAGTAAATCAAGTGATTGCTTATAGCAAAAGAAAGACAGTATAAAAGAAGAAAAAAAATAAAAAAAAAAATAAGAAAAAAAGGGGGAGTACCATGTATGCCATGCATACACTGATACCACAGTGACGTTCCAGGGTCAGTTTCAAGGGTGTTCTCGTTTATACCTATTTCTTGTTTGTAAAGTGCCTTGCCTAGAGCATGCACCTGTAGGCCATAATTGAAAGGGGGTAGCGTCTGTCTCGCACGCTAGCGACTACCTGGTTACCCAAAAGAGTTAAATTAGACAATAGAAAATGGAAGAAAAGTTCAACATAACCCCCAGTTGTCAATTCAATCTGTTCTTGGTGATAGTAAGATGCACAAAACCGTATAAGAAAAAAAAAATAATTAATTAAAAAACAAAGCAGTAATGATTTTGTAGAATCAAGGGGACCAAGAAAAACCTCAACAATCACCTCAACAACAACAACAAAAGAAAAATAAATAATAAAAAAATTAAAAAAAAACACGTGCTCTTCCGTCTTGGCTAGTGTAACATCATGGTTTAGGCTTGTTTGTGTTCTGTGTTAAAAAACATATCAGTCCATGTTCTTCCGTTGATATTTAAGTTTTTAATATTTCCGCTAACATGCGTATGGTGATGCGTGTTGAAGTTGTTCGCGTTGCCCGTAGAGGTTTCTTTGCATTGTAGTGCACATTTGATTGAATCAGGTTTCTTACAGCTTCTCACCTTCTTCGTTTTGTGTGTGTGTGTGTTTTTCTTAAGGGAGCCTTGTAAGGGGACCAGTCCCCGGGTTTTTCTACTAAATCTAATTTTTTATTTTTTTTATTTTTTTATTTTTTATTTTTTAAGGGTCGAGACAATATCAACAGGCAGACACCCACTTCCCCCTTATGTTGTAATATCACCCTTTTTTTTTTGGGTAACATTACTGGGATGAATGCATTTTCCTTGGACACACACACCGAGTATTTGTCACTCCAACTTGGTTTTATTGGTGCAGTTGTTAGTTCACTGCATCACATGTCTATTGAACAATGGTGCTTAGACTAGCAACTCCAGAAGTAACAAGAAAAATATTGGTCAATTTAGGATTACTAACTGCAACAGGTAATAATGGTTCATGCTGCATATTCTGAAACATACATGTCTACGTATAGAAGTCTGTTCCTCTACAATTTATAGTTTTGTAATGTATATCATTTATTTTCTTGTAAATATATACTTAATTTCTTAAGGTGTCTCATAAATGTCATCAGCAGTATTAGTTATTCTGTGTGTAGATATTGGTGTGGATAAAATGGTTGACATGGTTGTGGACAGGGACATGGGCATGGATGTGGGTGTGGATGCAGTTATTGGAGTGTAGAATTCATCGAACGATTTTTGTGGTAGTTTAGACTCCTTAAGTAATTGTAAGCTGTCCTGTAACAAGTTTTGTAATTCATTTTTGAGATCATTATCTTGCAAACTCTTAACTTTTGATTCCATTGCAGATAGTTTCCCAAGAAGGGCACTACTGCTGGCTGGTGTGAGTGTGGTTTTGGCAACTCTCTGTCGTTTGTGCGATATTGAAGGTGTGGATGGTGTAGGCAAGTCATAGTGGTACATGGAGCAACTGGTACTACTGGAATATGATCTTTTCCTTGAAGTAGTCTTCTTTCTTGGTGTGTATGTGAATGGGGATTGTAACATTTTATGGTATATAATTAAACTAGTATTTAGTAATAATTAAAAAAAAAAGAAAAAGAACAAAAAAAAAAAAAAATGAACATTACAAGGAAGAAAGGAATGTTGAGCTTATTATATACTTCACAACTCAACGAAGGTGCTTTTCTTCCTTGATATCCACTTTTGTGTTATTATAATTATTCTGATAGAGTGATTCTGATTATTATTATTGTAATTATTATGATTATTGTTAGGAGCGCTCATAGATATATACAACAAGCTGCGTTTGTGTAGGATATTATGTAAGCTATTTATTTCTTGATTAAAGTTACACAAACGCTTTGCACAAAGGGTTTTGTTCTTTTGGCCATTGCCAACAATAAAAGACCAATCCAACCATGCAACGGTCCAAAAAAAAACAAAAAACCAAAAAAAAAACAAAAGAATGAAACACCAAACTTACAACCTCCGGATTTACTGCAGAAAATTACGCGTATTCAAGGTTGAATTTGCTACAAAGTAGGGACAGAAAGGGACCAACCATCACTCTTGTTTACTGTATTATGCATATACATTATATGGCGTGAATGAAAAGCAAGATGTTTTTGTATTTTCCTACTTACTTTTTCCCGCTCCCGCTCCCATTTCCTTTATTTTTTTGTTTTACTCATTTAATTAACCAAAGTATTTGGGATGAGGGGTATAGTTTCAAGACAGCATAGTATATGCAACTGAACGAACGGTATCGAGCGGCAGTATGTAAACGTTCACCTTCTATTCATGACTGCTAAAAAGAAAAAAAATTTTACAGAAAAAGAAATAAACTGGTGAAATTTTCAGGGAATGCAAAAAAAAAAAAAAAAGAACAATACCCAGCATTCAGCAGATACGATGAAGAAGTAGAAAGATACACACACGTTTCAAATCAAGAATTTAGCATCATCTTCCTCTTATATGTAATTTAGGTTAAGTTGGTTAAAACCAATGCAATTTATTCATTTCAGTATATCAATAACACTAGTATATGCCCCCCAAGGAAAACCTCCAAGGTTAAAACCATCAACCTAAAAGTGAAGGCTAAAAATAACTTCAGAAAGAAAACAAAGAAAAATAAACTTGGTCCAACAACCCTTTCACGATATAACCCTTGCCTACTCCCTATTGTTTATTCAAGGTTCTGGTTTAATTTAAGAATAACATTCCAATCCAAAAAACAAAAAAAAAAAATAATGAAAAAAAAAATTACCCAGATTGGGAAACTAATCACCATTTAACTATATATTCGAATTACACACTTACACACTTACACACACGCACGTACGCATTCTCACATTCCTTTAATTGATCTATACGAATGGATCTAGGATTTACAATCGTGGATCACTCTGAATCTGAGTCGCAGTCGGAGTCGGAGTTGGAGTTGGAATTGGAGTCTTAGTCTAAGTTAATCATCATACGTGATGCACGTTATGAGCTCATTGGCTGCATCCCACTCTCTCCTCGCATCTCTTACTCATTAGTGAGCAGCATGAAAGGAATGAGCAAGAACATCGCATTGGCTATGTAATTTTCCTCATCTTGTTTTGAAGATGCAGTACTTCAACTGAAATTGGATATCCATTTGAAAGTTTCATCGTTCTCCTCATCGCCACATTTCACAATTCCAATACGTCATGGTACTTCACGTGACGTATGTATTGTTTTTGGCTATTATTAGTCCATGAACCTATGTATCTCTTATTCCTACGACGCGTGTATCCATAGATCCAGAATAAAAATAAATGAAACAACAAAAAAAAATAAAGCATCTCCATTCTGCTGTAAATCGCCCATTTTATTTTATCTTTGTTCACCATCTCCTTCTACTTCTCCTCCTCCTTCTTCTCCTTCTCCTCCTCCTTCTTCTTCTTTGCTCTGTTACCTCCTCTATGCAGCCTACTCCTCATATTTCATTTTCGTGTTTCTTGTGTTTTTTTCTTAACAATGTTATCAATGGTCAAGGGATGTGGTATGAAGTAGACTTTAACATTCACTCCACGTTCTTAAAATAATTTACAAATATTTATTTTTTTTTCTTTATTATTTTTTTTCAATTTGCACCATTTGCCCTTTGAACTAATTTATTGTTGAAAAGTATGCAACGAACACTAACGAAGGTTAGTGGGGACAATAGGGGATACAAGCAAAATCGTAACTTCGTATAGCCAACATTCTTCACGTACAAAAGCATTTGAATGAAAAAATAAAAAAATAATTAAAAAAAAAATAAATAAAAAATTTTGAAACAAGAAAAAATTATTCAAATAGTTGCCATTCAAATATTTAAACCAAACCAGGCTAAAACTCGAGGAACCAAGTACTTGAGTTCTTGACGACAGACTAAATTACATTTTTGTTACCCATATTTCCACAAAGTGAAAATAGTAAGAACAAGAAAAAAAAAAAAGGAATGTCCGAAACTTCTTTGACAACTTCTGGATCCCCCACAACTGTTCAACAGATTTCGCCCACGGCTAAAATAAAAGGACAATTGGTGGACAACCACACACGGTGTAGTCATTATCACACAGGTCTAGATATAATTGCCATCAGATTTAAGTGTTGTCCCAGCTACTATTATCCATGCTTCAGGTGCCACCAAGAATCCAATACCCATGAAGTAGAGAGATATCCTACAACGTACACGGATAAAAATGTCATCATATGTGGAGATTGTTGCTACGAAATGACAATCGAGGAATACCTAAACTGTCTGTACGCCTGTCCCTCTTGTAAGCATCAATTTAATCCTGGCTGCAAGAACCATTACGAATTGTACTTCAGTTAGAAACGTCATGCAAGATAAGACAAGCCAAACCAAAGTAACGTCGACTTCAAGACTGCAGGGGAGTCTCTACGACTAACCATTACCTCTTTAGATAGCCTTATCCAGTAATACCACCATTCCCGAGATGAATTTGTACGACTTGAAATTGTCCTTCCACCCATTCATATTGTAAGGTGGATATATATATAGTAGTGTACATTGGCTAGGAACCAATTTATCGCCAAAAAAACCAAAACTCGCTGGTTTTTTTTTTTCGATTTTGCTGTTACTGTACCCATACAGAAAGAAGGAGAGGGAAAAAAGAAAAAAAAAAAATCCAGCGTTGTATTTGCTACTTGTACTTTAACCAAACAACACCAATGAAGTTCATCAATGTATTGAGTTGGTCATTATTGGCTATACCAACAGCTTTCGCACTGCACAATTCAGAGAAGGAAGCCATTGTTTATCTGTTGAACTACCCATCTGCCAAAGAAGTTAGCTTATCAAAGAAGGAATCCTTAATTTATCTCAATTCATTCTTAAACGCTGATCAGTCGTTGACAAAATTGGAAGATAATGATAACTTAATTGATTTGGTTAACGGCTTGTACCTCGATGAGTCATCCACACGTGTCAAGAAAATGATCATTTCTATTAAGGGTGACGACTTAGACCTTGGGACTCCATTATTCAGAACCAAAAACTTGCCAACCAAAAAAGTCATAAAATTAAGAAAGAACTTGGCAGGAAATAAATTCGAATTGACCCCTGAAATGACATATGTTTCGGGTCACCAAGAAGGCGAACCTTCAATCGTCCAATTTTTCAAATACTTTGACCACAAATTAGATGCAATTTGGAAGAATTTCACCCAACACCACAAGCAAGAAATGCAGGGCTATTCTCCTACAAACGATAAAATCTTCATTAACGAATTATCACAATTAATCCATCTTAATAACCGTGGAGACAAAGAAGAAGCAGGAGAAGAAGGCTGTCATGCGGAAACCAATGATGATGGTCACCGTGTGGTCAAATGCGACAGCTCCGATGAAGTTTTCTTTATTGAATTATCTTCGTTGCTTTCTATCAAGAGAAAAATCGGCGGCGAAGCACAAACATACGTGCATTCCAAGCAAGTATTGACTAGCTTAATTGAGAAATTAAATGAAAAATACGATGTGTTGGTCATATCTTATCCAAACTCACATAACTTGCCACACTTGAACAAAAGAACCCTTGAGTTGTCATCCAGATCCTTTCAATATGGAAGCGAAGATGCTTGTCAAGTTGCCACCAATAACTGTAATTCCCATGGTAAGTGTAGACAAAATGGCGAATTCTGGTCTTGCTTATGTGAACCTTCATTTAATAAAACCACCTCCAAGACAACCCCTTGGGTCGGTTACGATTGCTCCAAGAAAGATGTTTCTGTCGAAGCTAATTTATTCCTCTGGACCTCGATCGCCTTGGTTGTTGTATTAGTTGGCGGTATTAAGTTAATGTTTAGTATTGGAAACCAGCCATTACCTGGTGTTTTAGACGCTGCTACCATTCCTAAGAAGGGCAACATTTAAGTATGTATGTAACGTCACTGAGTTGGTAGTTTTTCCGAGTTTCAACCCCGAATAAATAAATTTAAAAAAATAGGCAAAGCACATATTATAGTTTTTGTAGATCGTTCTGATTTCCGTTTTAGGTAACAAATGATTTTTTTCTCTCAAGAGTAAAGAATGTTTTTTTGCCTGAATCAGCCGATTTAGTGGTCTAAACTCAAATAGTAGTAACACCACGAACAAAGAAAAAAAAAAATAGACGTATGGAAAAAGTACAAAAAACAAAAAAACGTAAAAAAAAAAAACAGGGGGGCCATTTCATAGTTATTTATTTCTTCTTTACTCCTCAACAACCAAGAATCATGATATTTATTAGACGGTCAGCGCTTACAACTTTATTGTTGTTAGCAATATTAAGTGTTATCTACTTTATGACATCCTCCAATTCTTCCTCAATTGGACAATCATTCTCAAACATTTCCAATATCTCCAAAGAAGATCTCTTAAAGTTCACTAAACAGGAGCCTTCAATCCCTTCACCACCAGATCTTAAAAAGGACGACGTCCCGATAGCAAACAATAACATCAAGAACAACAACAATAACGATGACAACAACAACGACAACGACAACGACAAACCACAAGTAGAATTCACTGAGACTCCATTCATGCCCAAAATGGCTAATGAAACCTTAAAAGCACAACTTGGTAATGCTTCATGGAGATTATTCCATACCATCCTTGCAAGATACCCAGACAAACCATCGGTTCAGGAAAGAAACACTTTGGAGAATTACATCCAATTGTTTGCGCAAGTGTACCCATGCGGAGACTGTGCCCGCCATTTCCAGAAATTGTTGAAGAAGTACCCGCCACAGACGAGTTCAAGGAAAACAGCTGCTTTGTGGGGATGTCATGTGCATAATGTAGTTAACGAGAGGTTAAATAAGGATGAATATGACTGTACGACGATCTTAGAGGACTATGACTGTGGGTGTGGGAACGATGAGAAGGAAACAGACCATACGTTAAAGAATGAAAGCATGGAACATTTACGACAGATAAAGATAGATGATAAGAAAGAAATTCAGAAAGGCGGGTAATTGAATACATGTATGTATATTAGTATTTTATGGAAATTTATTATTTATATATATATATTGGCAATGGCCTGGAGTGTTTGGTGATTACATGATTGTGCAACACCCGGTGGTTTCGGAACGCCTGTTACTACCGTAAAGTTGTTTTAAATTCTTGTATTTAGCAAACTTATTCTGATCAGGAGGCAAACTCCAGTTGTAGGGTATCAAGTAGTCAGGAGTTTCCTCTACATAGTTGATAATCAAACCACTTGCAGTGGAAGCAGGAATACGCTCTCTTTGCAACGTTTCCTTCAACCTCTTATTCAACTCTTGAATCCTCTTTAACCTGATTACTTGAATCTGATAATCTATTTCACTCATAGCTGTATTTGTGGTATTGTGTCGCTGGACCTTGCAAATGTTGTGAAACAATAAAAAAAAGAAAAAATAGTCATGTTAATTTTTACATCAACGAAAATGTGAGGTAACAGAAAAATAAATTCGACATGTGCACGAAACAAGATACCTTGCACGTGACTGGTATGATGTTTAATAATACATAAACCAAATCAAAAAACAAAGCTACGTCATGTTGGACTGATAGTTATGTTTATACAAAACTAAAGAGTTCGTTAATCAGAGGGAAAGTAGTTGTTATAACATTGCCATAGATGAAGGTATATATGTTGACAAAAAAAAATTTTACTCCTGATTTCGTTCAAAAATTGCAGTAAAAACCATTGTCGAACGTACTTCCTTAGCAATAAACTCACACATGGCTACTTTTCTTGTAAATAATGAACTAGCGATCAATTAGGGTCATTCAATCTTGTTACATTTCTTTAGAGACATGGGTCTGGAGGTACATGGTTAACATTGTCTCCGCTTTTTTTTTTTTAATTTAATTCATTTTAGGTTTTGTTTTTCGTGGGGGATAGTAACACATTTCTCCGTAAACAAAGAACAATCTTACTGCATATTTTTTTTTTTTTTATAAAAAAGTTAGTTTCACCCCTGCCATCACCAACACCAACCCCAGCACCAGCATCGTTATCATCCAACTATAATGGCGAACTCCAACTATATCGTCTGCCTAGCCCATTTCTGTGAGCTACACGGCCCGACAATTATAATGTGCACGCAGATAATCGCTAAACAGTTTCTTCAGGAAAACTTACTATCGTCGAATTCAAGACTTGCAAACTGCTCGTCATGCCAATTAATCCTACCCAATTCTTCAGTCAACCTAACGACTCTGATAACTACAAACAGCAACGATATCGAGGGAGAGAGGGAGAAGCAAAACGTATGCATATCCACGCATTATCCGGCTTCCAGTAAACGGTATTCAGCTTTGACTAAGTTGGTGATGAAATCGTTATCGGTTGAAACCACGTCCGAATTGTCAAAGCCCATGTTTTATGGGGATGCCATAATTGGGTATTGCATCAACCAGATTTTTAAGATCGAGGATGTCAATGCCCGTGGAGGAGAAAGAAAGTATAGTTTGATGATAGTGAGCGATGATGAGTTTGAATTGTTAAGCAACTGGGACATCTCGCTAACCTACTTGAATGAGATAATCGAATTGATACAGAAGAAAGTCGACGACAAGAACCAGAAAAGCGAGGCCGAGGCGAATGCACTCGCGGATGGCGGTGTGAACAACAAGAATGTTTTAGATAACGAAAGGTTTCTTAGACGAAGTTTGATCAAGCCGAAATCATTGGTTGAATTAACGAACGATGAAGAAATATTTGTGAAATTCCATTTATTGGCTACAGAATTGCTCAAAGATATATCTAACTAACTAAAAACAAAAGTCGAACAAAACAGGTCTAGCTAAGAAGGGATTGTAATTTACCCTGGGAGTTTAAGGTCTGGAGATCCGAGTTTCCTCCGATGTGTTTTCCATTGATGAAAACGTTAGGGACCGTGCGTTGACCAGTTAATTCCTGTAAAGCGTTCTGGATAGTTGAGCCGTTACTCAATGTGTCTAACTCTACCAACTTAAAATTTTTGCCATATTTGGATAACAAGTCTTTGGTTGAGGTACAATAAGGACAGTAGGTCTTGGAATATACAACTATTTTGTTGGAGTTTATCGTAGATTCTATGTCTTTCTTTAATTCTGGACTGACTGGCTCAGACTTGAACCACGAAGTTAACCACTCAAACATGACTGACGACTAAAGAAGGAAAGAAGAGAGAGATAATAGCAATATTGCCATGGTGAACTTTTTTTTTTCTTTCTTTCTTTTTGAGTTTCATACATTATTTTTTTTCTATCAAAGAAAGAATCACACGTGAAGAAAGATAATTGCCGTTCTCTCGTAAACAGGCACTATCCGTGGTAATAAATACATATAATATACCAATTTACATTGGGAAATCCATATTCTATAAATACTCAAAACACAGGGTTATACTTTTTTTGCTCAAAGGGCGGATCTGTACGGTTGTGTTCTTTTAACTTCAATTCCAACACATTTCTCATTACTATTAGTATCCACTTCTTTGCATTACCCTTACAAACCAGTAACAAGAGTCACGTTTGCTAAATTGTTTAACACTGTCTCGTAGATACTACCTCTATGCCCCCTTAATTAGCAAACTAGAACCATCTGTGGGATGTATCGTTGTCTCTGTGGCACCATATGCATGTATAAAAAAAGTCGTGTACATTGGTCGAATAGTAAAAGACATCCATGATGTCGACGGAGCATATATCCGATGTGTTGAAGATTATAGGTTTTTTTTAAAAAAACAATTCTCCACTTGGATGGGAAACTATGCCACCTCAGGCTACATTTTATACGACTGATATCTCCGAACTATGCAATCGAGTTAAAACTAACTATAAATCCAAGAAACAGTCCAATCCAAATGAAAGATATGTGATATCCCTAGCAGGAGCCCCAGGTTCTGGGAAAAGTACGTTTGCTGACACGATGTCCAAAGAGTTATCGAAATCAGCAAAAGTGGTTGTTTTGCCACAAGACGGGTTTCATTTGTATCGATCCGAGCTACAGGCTTTACCCAACCCAGAAGAAGCTTTCAAAAGACGTGGTGCCCCGTTTACATTTAACCCCAAGGCATTTGTCAGATTAGTGTCTCAACTACCAGATCGTTCTAGAACACTCAGAGCCCCTTCGTTTGATCATAAATTAAAAGATCCCAAAGAAGATGATATACTAATTGATCCAACAGTTGACATAGTTATCGTTGAAGGGAATTACGTCTCTCTTAGAGACGAGCATTGGAATGAGATTCCAGGATTCGTTGATGATACGTGGTTTATCCAGACGCCCGAACCATTAATACGTGAGAGAATCGTCAAGAGACATCTAGCCGCAGGAATCTCTTCTAACGAGCAAGAAGCCATAGAAAGAACGGATGGGAACGACATGGTCAATGCTCGATATGTAATCGAAAATTCCAATCCCCCAAACGTTTTAATTGTCACTAGAGAAGTAGCGTAATGCTAGTATTATATATATGACTGTATGTATGTATGTATGTATTTTCTTAGATCTATAGTACATTTTTGGTTTTCTATCTTGGTTCAACATTGTATTTCATCTTTATACCCATTGCAGATAATTCACTGTCCAAGTACTTCAAGACGAATGGGATAGCGACTGTGGTGGTATCGTCACCACCGACAAATTTTTTACCTTGTCCATCTTCCCAGATGTCAGCATCGGCAGCATATCCATCGTATTTGTCCAAGCCAACCGCACATCTTCGACATCTAATAGAAGCCATGCTTCCGATTCTTGGAACGGTTGTATGTGTAGTCAATATGGAACCACAGGAGCGACAAACAGATGTCTGCGTGTAATCAGAACAATTCAACAATCTGTCTTGCAACAAGAAGGAGGTACCGTGACCAATTAATGCATCTCTTTCCATCTCACCTACACGGATACCCCCGGATCTCTTTCTTCCTTTGACAGGTTGCATTGTTAACGAATTCACCGGACCAGTAGATCTGACTTGGAACTTATCGTTAACCATATGTCTCAATCTTTGGTAGTAAACACAACCAATGTAAATATCACAACGCAATTCTTCACCAGTGGCACCAGAATACATTGGCTCGTTACCATGATAATTGTAACCAGCTTTCAACAATTGGTCACCAAAGTAGTCCGCTGGAGTATCCAGTTCGTTGAATTTCCATGGAGTGGAATCTTGCGCAATACCATGCAATGCACCTGCTTTCCCAGCAAGAGACTCGACAAACATACCAATCGTCATACGCGATGGGAACGCATGCGGGTTGATAATGACATCTGGCTGCATACCGGATTCTGTGAATGGCATGTCGATCTGTGGCCATTTTCTTGAACAAACACCCTTTTGACCGTGTCTCGAGGAGAACTTATCACCAATCAACGGAGCTCTGGTAACTCTGTACTTGATAGTCAATTGTTGTCCCTCTTGGTCACTGGTTTCATCACCTATCAATTTAACCTCCTCAATGAAACCAGGCTCAGAGGAATGGTAAGTCTTCACTTTAGTTTTACCTAAAGTATCGTCATAATAAGCAACAATTGGGTCACCGGCCTCAACCTTAACACCAATCATTGGCAAACCATCGGCATCCAATTTTTCCTTCCATGCTTCTGGCCATTCATCAGTACCAAATCCAAAGTGTTGTGTTATTGGATCACCTCTTCTTCTAGATTGTGACAAATCAATTTTTTCAGTCTTGTACACAGTACCGTACCCGAAACCCCTTTCGTCAGCCGATTTGTTAATGATCATAGCGTCATCCATATCGTAACCGGTGTAAGAAATAACCGCGACAATTGCATTCATACCGTTAGGGAAGTTATCCATTCCGTAATCGTCATACAAGTTAGCCTTCACAATAGGAGTTTGACCAGTTTGCAAACGGTACAACTTGTTATCAGATCTATGAACTAATGCGGTACCTGGAGTACCCATAGTTTGCTTACCCATTTGACATTGGTACATGTTTCTTGGGGATTGGTTGAAATCTGAGAATGGAGTCAAGTTAGCCAAGATGGACAAAATGTTGGTTGGGGTGAACTCAACATGACTGTGAACGTCGTTTTCAATTTCTTCTGGAGTAACAGCCACATTCATGTAAATTTGTTCGAAAGGACCAAGGATATCTTCTTTATCCAACGGCAAGTATCTTGCTGGTCTCATCATTCGAGAATGACCGCCAAACAAGTATAAACCTGGATATTGACCCTTGTTAGATGGTGGGACATAACCGATCTCCAAGTCTAACGGCAAGCCGTGAGAACCCTCCACTTTCCAGAATCTCAAGGTATCAGCAACTATTTTACCTTGTTTATGAGTGGTCCAACCGACAATTTTACCATCTAACTGGACACAACACAATTCCGGACCAGCGGCAAAGGAATCTGCTGGCAAAACACCCAACTGGGTTAAGGCTTTTGGAACTTGCGAGACATCTGATGCCACAGTGGCAATCTTACATTTATGTGACAAATGGTTCAATAACCCACATGGGGAACCATCCGGGGTATGGACTGGACAAAGGAACCCCCATGATTCGGGTAACAATTTTCTAACGGTAGTGGTTTTCAATTCAGCAAAGAAAGAACCACGATGGACCATTCTGAAATGGGAGATGAAACGGTAAAAGTTGATTTTTTCAGCAACGACGGTGTAACCAGAAACCTGCTGCAAATCCAAACCGGATTGGGAGACCAAGTTACCAGTACTCAAAAAGTACTGCAACTTTTGACCAATATTTTCGTTAATTCTCAGGAACACCCTGGTCATGTATTTTCTGTCGTCAAAATTTATACCCACTCCACGGTTGATGTCAGATTGGATTTGCAATTTGATATTTTGCAAGTATTCCTCAATCTTTTCTTTAATAATCATACCATAGAGGAAACCACCCAACAAAACTTCCTGATGCTGGGTAGCATCTGGATTGTCTGGGGCACAATCACCGGCAACCAATGAGTACAATTTTCTAATCATGAACAACAACATTCTGAATTTATCGGTATTGTCTGGCAAATGCACCAAAACAATTCTTTTCAAGACTTCTTTCCCAACATCAACATCCGACATATCAGGAGCAGCACCAAACACGACTCTGAACTTGTCACCCAAATATGCCAATGTCTCTTGTTGAGAGTTCAAGTTGTACTTCTTGTAAGTTCTTAATAACAATTCCAAACGATCAGTCAAGAACGAGTTCCCAGTGTCATTACCAACAATTCCATCGAAGATTTCTCTGTCATTGGTTTCCACCAAAGCCTTCAAAATCATCATAACTGGGACCAAGTATTCATTCTTCTTCCACGAGAATCTAAATGTGACATTACCATCATTTAAGTAATGCAAAACGTTAGTCTGAGAAGTTTGGTCTGGTCTAACACATCTGATTTGGATACCATATTTAGTGTATGAAGCTCCACGATTTCCGAAAGATGGACGTATAAGAGCCATGGCGTGGTTACGTCTTTGGACAATTAACATACGAATCAACTTTTCGATACCATTAACAATAAAGTATCCTCCCAATTCGTCACTTTCTTCCTTTGCCTCAACCAATTGGTTTGGCGACAATTTTTCCAAATGACATCTGTTGGATTTCAACATGATTGGGATCTGACCCGCTTCTCTGATTTCCAGTACTTCCTCACCATCGTTTACACTCCACGTGACGTTCAACATTAATCTGGATCTGTATGTGACCATTCTTTCTCTACATTCGCTTGGGAATGTCTTTCTATTCAAAGATAATTTATCATTGGCTGGAACGCTAGGCTTGGCGAGCTGAACAGAATCGACTCTGATCTTCAATTTATTACCGAGACGAGTAGAGGTCTCTGGAGTATCAAATATGGTTTTGGATCCAATATCCTTAACAGCAAGGTTCAACAATCCCCCTTCAGGTCCATCCATCAATGCATTGAAAGATCCGACGTGAGGAGCAACTGCATCCTTTAATAATGGATAAGAAGAATTATCCTTCGGTGGATTTTTGAATCTTTTATCCACTTCTAGTGTCCTAAACTCTGCTAATGCCATGATGAATGCTAGCTTGTTTGTTTGCTTGTTCTAGAAGTTGATCTAAATAAGAAATTCCATTTTACAAAAAAAAAAAAAATTAACATGAAGCAGGCTAAAATAAAAATTTTGTGAGAGAGATGAGATTCTTGTTTGAGTAGTGTACTCGATTCAAAAAAATATCTCGCACATTAATTGTATGAAAAATAACCCATTCTCACCAGTCTCAATTACAAGTTTAAAAAGACTGCGACACATAAGTTTCACTTCATTAGCAATTCCAAGAGACTAATTGAATCCTTTATATCTCGTACATTTGTTAAACAAGCTCTAAATAAATATTTATACAATTTTTTTTTTTTTTATTTCTTTTTCTTTTTCTTTATTTCCTTTACTTTTCCCGGTTTCTACATCACCTTACTGCATGTCGAGGTCGTCATCCCCTTCATGGTTAAAACTACAATCAAATTCTTCTACGTGTCCAGCCTCATCGTCGTCGTCATCATTATAATCATTCATTCCAAAGTAATTCTCATGTTCGGGCTGAAAATACTCCTGGGTTCGACTTTGCTGACCCTGGTTCGGCAGCAGTCCTGACGGCTGCCCAAGTTCTCTGTACCCTTCAATCACGTACCCTTCGGCGTCGTCGCCAGGACTCAACCTCAACGCACGGTTGTTGCTGCTAGTGCTCTTGTTGTATATCGACTGCGGTGTATCTGGGGTCTGGTAGATTCGTTCAACGGTCTCCAGCTTGAACGAGTAATCTTCGAGGCTGCAATCCTCAAATTTTGTGATCGTTTCCTGTGTTATTGGGTCAACATACTGTCTCAACGTTCCCCACGGCGTTATTTTGATGATTCCTCCTTCTGGGTGGATGAATTGTGGCCATTCTGCCTCTGAAGTAATTTGGTCTTCCTTGGTGATATTCTTGGTTGTTCGTTCGTCCTCCTGTTGCATGGTATGTTC
>JAKTVF010000005.1:0-93094 GCA_030557055.1 Candida tetrigidarum
GTCACTATTGAATTGTAAAGTAACAAGTGTTGGTGATGAGCTAGCGATGCGATTGTATCGTTGTGCACTGTAGTTAAGAACTCTTGACTTGTAGTGTCAGCGTCTCCAACACCTGAGTATTTTGATTTCAATAAATGATATTGATTCTTTTCTTTGATTTTATCTGCCATTTGTTTAGGGGGGATGTGGTTGAATAATATAGTAGGAGAAAAAGTGGTGGCTAAGGGAATGAATTTTTTTTGTTTATTAGTTCCATGTCTTTTTGCTCGCTTTGCTGTCTGAGAATTTTTTTTGTCTGGTTGCAAGAAGTCAGAACTCATGAACCATTCACCAAAACCTACTCATAATTCCAACTCCCCGGGAATCACACAATCATTCAGCTGGTTCAGAATATATTCCATTATCGGTCCGAACAACTAATGTACCCCTCACCATAGTATATTTCAACAATGGTGGTCGATCAACGTAGTCTATTAGTAATTACGAACCACAAAGGGTCATAAACCATATTTTGTGTTATTTTTGACTCCTTGCAAGTTGTTGAGAGCAGTCCCTACGTCGATTACATATCCACGTGAAACTTGTGGGAAATATCCAGATCTCCCAACCAGTTCAATAATTTTTTGTTCTTTTTTTTGTATCCACATCCGAAATTATGTATCGGCATCGGAAGCAACAATACTACGCGAACCGAACCGCATTACCGCGACAAGAGTCACCAAAATAAATTAATGCACAATGACAATTTTCTTGTATTCATTGTGACAAGTACAAAGGAAAAAGATTTTTGGGTGGGGTGGTGTGGAGACATATGGCAACACGGTTCTGATACCACAGAGTCATGGGCAGGGGTTTATCCCGGCTTTAAGCTTTCTTGCCACATAAACAGGTAGTTAAATTTTTCATTTGGGGGTTCGGTGACCCGTTGGCTTATTTATTTTATTTTTAATTCTGGAGACAGAGGGTTTTGATTTTTTTTTCTCGTCAGGTTCATCTTTCTCCGCATCTCCATCTAAAGAGTTTGATTTCGCCTGGTTCATCCTTAAATTTAAAAAAAGAAAGTGCCTTAAGGTTTGGGAGATGAAGGAAGTAGCGATGCGTCGAATGACGGAAATAGAGAACCTACATGGTGGAGAAGCCCAACAACTTATTATGAAAAAAAGAAAAAAAAAATCTTTGTGTGATCTTATTGTTTTCCGGGCTTAACCCCATCCTATAACGGGCAAAGAGAAACAAAAGGAAATAAAAAAAAAAAATTTTTTGTACGTATTGTTTTAGTGTATGTTTGTGTGATGGGTATGTGCGTGGTACACCCACACGCACAATAAAATGGATTCACTATCACAAAGTTAGGAAGTTAATTAAAATGAATTTCTTTTGTTCCCCACTTAAGATTATTTTTTATTACCAGAGTCATAGTGTTAGTCCACCCCCCAATCCTAACGAATAAAAATAAAATATTTAGGATACAAAAAAAAAAAAGAAACTGAAATCAGTAACAAAGTTTTAGTTCTTATTTTTATCATTGTTTTTTTTTATTAAAAATTTTGTTAGTTTAATTTATAACTATCAGGACAAACAAAGGTAGCAGAAAAAAAAAAAAAAAAAAGGAGTACCAGAAAAAGACAAAGCAAAAGAAAAAATCATTTACACACATTCTTGTTCTTTTTTCTTTCTTTCTTTCTTCCTAATCATTAATATCTACCTATATATTACTTTTATTTCGTTTTATTTATTCTATACCAGAACACTATTGCTGGTATTGCTATTCAATGTACTCCCCAAGCTCAACGTCCACTACTAAAACTTCTCCTCCAACATCAGATATGAACATAGGTATGGACAAACCCAAGAGAAATTCAGCCACCGCACCATCGTCAACTGCAATGAGTCATCTGCACCTGCAACCACTGTCACACTCACAGTCACCAGGACAGTCACAGTCAGATATTCCAAACTTTCATGGAATGATAACTGATGAAGAAGATGTTTCCTTGGATATCTTCAAAATGTATACAAAGAAATATTTACCGCAACAAAATCAACAGCAAAATCAAAGAATATCTAATATAGCATGGAGAATAAGCTCCAATAAAAGCAAAATTGCTAAGCCTTTGGCGAGATCTAATTCTTTGTCTACAGGGTCTGCCAACCGGCCGTCAGCAACCAAACTTGACGCAAGAAGTAGGTCCATAACCAACTCACTAAATCAAGATGTTTTGAATGATGCTAATCTAGATGAGTTTGATTACGTAGCTCACATTAGAAAAATCAGTCAAGAAGAACATCATTCAGGCAGTCCAAAATCAGAAAAGACCATTTCAAAACCAGAATCCAACTCCGTTTCAAAACCAAATGCTGCAAATTCCCCCTCCCTTAGTGACAGTGAGAGCAATCATGAAAATAATAAAAATAATTTCCTTTCGTCTTATATTGAATCGCTTGAATCAACGTTAAGTCAACAATTGAAGCAACTGCAACCACAGAGTCAGCATCAAAAGCAACAAAAACAGCAAGCGCAACCAGATTTGGGGAATAATCAGCCAAAGAAAGTTTTAGAATGTACCAATTGTGAAACCAGAACTACGCCTTTATGGAGAAAAGCAAAGAATGGTGATCTTCTCTGCAATGCCTGTGGGTTGTTTTACAAGTTGCATGGAGTCTTACGACCTTTGAATGATAAGCAGAGAAAACAAGTCAAGAAGAATGACAAGATGATTCTGAATGAAAATACAAACATATTCTCCGGATTGAACAATAACAAACCACAACTAACCCCAACTTCAACCCCATCGACAGTTCAACCTTCGAGTTCTTCCAAAGTCAGTCATCTGTCACCAGCCGCACAGCTAGCATTCCCTGTACATGCTGTAGATTCAAATGCATCCAACCATAACTCTACGACCGATGACTTGATGAATTTTGAATCCTTTTTAGATTTCAACATCAATGCAAATAACTATTCAAATGTCAACCATTCTGATGATATAGATAAATTGTTGAATATGAATTTATTCCAAACAGAATTCTCCAGTCAACATTCTCACCAACATCATGATGAATTAGACTTGTTAGATCCAAATGGATTACCACCAAGTGCAAGTCACGATAACGATTCCATTAGTAACAACACTAATACTCCAACTAGTGGTCACAATAACAATAATAATAACAGCAATAATAACAGCAATACAAATAACAATTGGAATTGGTTGGAATTTAGCCCAGCTGCTTAAAGCTTGCATTTTCCCATTTTTGTACTAATAGAGTTCTGAGTTTTTTTTTTTATCTATTTAATTTTTTTTTTTTTTTGGTTTTTTTGGTTTTTGATTTTTTTGGCTTTTGATTTTTTGGTTCTTGTTTTTTTTTTTTGATTTCGTTTAAAGTTTTGGTTACGTGGGTTATGATGAAGTATTTCGTATTTAGTTGTACATATTATTATTATTATTTATTTTATTTATTCATATATAATTACTTGCTTTTCTGATTTTGATTTGGTTATTGTATCTATCACCAACTCGGTATATTCAGGAACCGACGAATCGTACTTGACTTTATTATATGGAACAACTTTAATAGATCCATCTTTAAACAACTTAGTCAATGCTGCAACGGTGTCGATTTTACGTTGTGGATCCCTCTTGGTATTTGCTGTTAACCAGAATGCTGTTGTGGTCAAGTTTTTGAATAATTGTAATTTACCATCATATTTAATATCACCACCGGCCAAGACTCCATACGATACCATAGTACCATCTTGAGAAAGACTCTTAATTAAAGCAGGAACTGTTGGTCCACCCAAACTATTCAATGCTAATCTTACATTACCTCCTTTTGTGATGTCGTCGATTTTAAACCCAACATCTATAAACTCAGATTCAGGAATCACTTTCGTGGCATGGAATGAGTATAATTCATCAATCACTTCTTGAGGCTTGTTATCGCGAATGATGGAAATCACATTAATACCTTGTAAATGAGCCAATTGGGTGAGATATTTGGATGCTTGTGAATTCCCTGCATTTTGAATGATCCAATCACCAGGTTGCCAGTCATCGATAAATTGATGCAAGAGTTGATATGCCGTGCTTGGATTGATTGAAATCACCGCAGCTTGATCAATTGTTAAATCATTGACTTTTATAAAAGGATTGGGATCTGTTTCACTAATTTCAACCAAAGCGTATGTTCTCCAAGTACCAAATCCAGGTAATTTGGGGATAACGATATCACCAACTTGATAATTATTGATTTCTTCACCAACTTTGATAATTTCAAATACTCCTTCATTACCACCAATATGAACAGGATGGCTTTCTTCAGTACCTAATCTTGAATTTGCAATTGGTTTGTTATATCCACCAAGTATTTGAGAAATATCACTGGGATTAATGGGTGTAGCAAGTGTTTTGAGAATGACGTCATTAGTTTGTAATTCGGAATCAACGATATCAAATGAAGTTTCAAGGAGGAGTTTTGATAAGTCACTATCCCATGGAGTGACAAAAGTAGCTGCTTTTCCTTTAATAGACATTTGTGCTGGGGGTTAAGAAGTAGAAGGGGGAGAAGGGTGTTATTAAGTAAATTCTGTTTTTTTGGGCAATTGAGAGGGAAAAGAAAAAAAAGAAGGGGGGGGTTTGTGTGGAGCAAAATTAGTAGGAAATAAAAACTTTCGGGGAAATAAAATCAAACTGTGGGTTGCATTTATGTGCGTGGAGTTGAAGAGTAGGGAAGGAAGACGGAAAAACAAAAAAATATATGATTTCCGGATATTTGATTGCAAAAGGATGTATCAAGCAGTAGGTAGGAAATATAGTCTATAAGGTTTATGTTAAGAAGAATATCTGCAGAGTTATAAAACAAGACATTGTTATTATCTACTTTGGAGTTCTAGAATTGTCTAATACAATTTCATTTAGTCAACGATTTGTAAATAACTGAGAATCTTTGCCTTGGCAGCTTTTCTCTCTAATCAAGACATACATCCTGACAATAAAATAACTTTAACCTAATACTTCATTTTCTAGTCTATTCTATATTCTATTTTTAATTCCCCGAAGCATATTTATAAAAATTTACTTTTTTTTTCGCATAAATTTGCAACCAAAATTATTATATATTATACAAAGTCAAGGGGAGAATGAAACAACTTTTGCCGTTCTTCCCAGTGAAACACGTGGAAATGATGAAAGTAGACAAGGTGAAATGAAATTCGTACAATTATCAAGGAGCTTAGATACATTAAGCAATTCTAGATTATAACCATTCGTGTAATCATGCCTCATAACTAAGTTTAGTAACATGTGGTATAACTCAAGAGCACTGTCTCTTAAACAAAGGGCCGTATTCCATCCCTTCCCCCCTCCCTCCCCTTGATATATATATATATGTATTCCTATGCATAATTACTAAATATGGAATTTAGCTGGCTAATCATTCCCACAAACACAGCCGTTATTAATTGCAAAATTTCAGGAGAGCAATGCCACTATATGATTGTTTAATAATTAATAGTACTGCACAAAGAGACAATAATGATGTAACTATTTTTAGAGAATGTCAAACAGGATTATCCCCTAAAATTCTAATTTTAACTAAAAAAAAAAAAAAAAAAAAAATAACCACACACACTCAGAGACTCAAACCCACACCAAAATGTAACCAATATATTGCTATATGTGATATTATCCATAAATGCTGGCTGGAAAGAAAAGAATGTTCATAGGCAGAGAGTGCTAATAGACTGTTCTCTTTTCGTTGTCTTTCTCTTTCTCTTTTTTTTTTTTCTTCCTGCCGGATCAAACTTTTGTGTCAGATCTCGGTAATTGTGTTTGTTTATGTTTGCACCCAAATAGGAAATTGTACGAATCTCCCATCAAAATATGAGGGAAATGAACCTCACTGGAGTCATCATGGCTAGAATTTATTCAAATGCTCTGAACCGTTCAATAAGAATGGAATTTCATGTCCTGACAATAAAACTTGACAACAGGCAAATTACAATACATATATGCCCCCTAACATCTCTTTCAAAAAAATCCCTTATATAAATATTTTTTTGTTTGTTGTGTTGGTAACAAGTTGTCATTTTTTTTAAAAAAAAGAAAACGAAATTCATATTGTTGTTCATTGCAACATTATTCAGGAATTCTGGTTCAAACTTTATACAGTCACGATTTTACTAAGCGAATTAATTAATTAATTTATTATTATTTTCTTAATTCCAACAATATTGAAGTACAAGTGAGTAAGTGAGAGAGTGAGAGAGAAATAAAACCAACCATTATTACACTTTACACTTATTTTTATTATAATTTTTTTTTCTTCTTTACATCACTTCTTTCTTTTAAAAAAAAAGAATCCACTTGATTATATCATCTTATAACTCCCAACTACATTTTGAAAAAGGAGCATACATATATTTAATCACATATTTGTGAAGTCAAGAACATATTACGTGATTATATTTATTTATTTTTCTCACGAAAACTATTTATATTTTCGTTTGTTTTCCTTTGTGCCCCCGTGCTATTTTTATCCCATAGAGGAAAATAGAAAATTTTGAAAAAGCCCCCATAGTATCAAATACCAAGAATACTACAAAATATAAAACATCCCACGAGGTTTTCCAATAAATTTTTCATCCCTTGTCTTTTCTTTTCTTTTTCCTTTGTTGTCATCTGACTGATCAATTCATATTGAAAGAGGAAACACATCGTTACAAGCTCCAATAGAAGTATCTCCCCGAAACCCACCTTCCACCTTCCACCACCCACCAAAGGAGAGCTCCAACTATTCACAAACTACCAACCCACACATCCTCGATCATAAAAAACCATCAATGGGCTTATTCACAAAATTTAAAGAAGGCAACCACAAGAGAAACCAAACCAGGAGTTCCTTATTCCTGTCCAGTGACTCTGTAGCCTCGAATACTTCAAGTGAGACATCTAACTATAAACAACCTAAACCATTAAAGAATGTCCCCCTAGCTTTAACACCTAAAACTAATGTTAAGTCAAGACCAAAATCTGAATACTACACCAAGAAGAAATTACCCAGTGTTGGTCCAAAACAACAGAAGGAACAGCTGGAACAAAAACAAAAACAAGTACAACAGAAAGATAATGAATTGCCAATACTTGAGTTCAGTGATGAAACTATGCAATTTGATGTTAATGATATTTCTTTGGATGATGCGACAGAACAATTAATAGATCAAAACCTGTTTGCTGTCAAGAGTAATAAACCCAGACCAGCTAGTTATATGCCTACAACAGAATTATCAAAACACAAAAATGCACATAGAAGTGATGTTCGTGACGAGTTCCGATCAAATTTAGATCCTCGTGAAAACAAGCATGTACGTGCTTCAAGTGAAAACATTCCTACAGGAGTCCCAACAGAAGTTCCTACAGAAGTACATACACCGAAAGAAGATCTTAATATTGAAGAAAAGGAAGAACTTCAGAATCTCAACTTCAAACTACAAGATGTCTCAATGCAGCAACACGGGCAACAGCAAGATGTTGCTCAACCTGCACAATTGCATTATGATGTTAATCACCTGTTTACTTATCCGAATGGAGCATCTCAACAGCAACAACAACAACAGCAAGCACCGGCTGAAACACAGGAAATCCCCCAATCATCAAGTATGGATATAAAAGCACCTGCACCCCAGAGAATACGTCCGGCATCACATGATTTACAACCACAAGAACAAGATATAAACAAATCATATGAACCACAACATGAACAACCCCATGGGATACAACCAGAACCACAACCCACCATGCAACAGCAAGATACACTGGCACAACAAATGCCACAATTCTTCAATTATAACCAAATGTACCAAACTAGTCCTCAATTCTATCCAGCACCGGCACCTGTACCAACACAAGGTAGTGTGGGAAGTGTAGATGATGAAGATACAGAATCATCTAGTAACTACTCATCCTCATATGGAAATGACGACGATGAGGATGAAGACGAAGATGATGACGATGACGATGAAGAAGACGAATCAATTAGTTCTGGATCTAGTATAGCACCAACTCAACATCCTTATTATGAGCAATGGAGAAGATATTATGAAGCTTTAGCTCAACAACAACAACAAATGATGATGATGAGACAGCAACAAATGAACCCAAACGCATTCCCTGGATTCAACCCAATGATGTTTTATGGAAACCCACAAATGATGCAACAAATGCAGATGCAGATGCAGATGCCAATGGCGATGCAAATGCAAATGCCATATTTCTATAATCCATTAATGGCACAAAGTTCACCAGGATTTGTTCCTCAACAAGGAGGTAATGATCCAACTAATCCAATGAACCATCATTCACAAACGTCATTGCCACAGCAACAGCAGCAACAGCAACAGCAACAACCAGGAGAAAGGAAAGTTTCAACTTCATCCATGCAGACTCCACTAAAAGTTGGTGGCTCACCACCTTCTAAGAGAAATTCCTATGTTAATGTTGCAAATTCAGCAAGTGATTATCCTAATGATTCCCAAGCTCAACATGATTATTTATTATCATACAAGAAGTCAAGAAACATCCAAAGTGAAAAAATTGAAGAAGATAATGAATTGATTTCTAATTCAAGAAGGTCAACAGTTAAATCTAACAGATATGCATCGGCACCAATCAATACTGAACAGGAGAAGAGAATGTCTAGTATGGGAAATAATAACAGAGTGACGTCATTAGAGCTGAACTTCAAACCTACAGAGTATCATCCATATAATGAAGATGAGGACTATAATTCCCATCAAGGATCTAGAGTCTTATCGAGTGCTATGCGTGGTTCTGTATCTCAAAATACCCAATCATTAGGTAAATTAAAGTTACAAGATACGGAAGCTGCATTGTCAAGACACATTTCAGATTATACTAAATTTTTGTTTGATGATGATGACGATGATGATGAAGATGATAGTGAAGACAACGAAGATGGTAACGGTAATGGTGAAGACGAAAAGTACGAAGACGCAGAAGATGATACTGCTAGAAGAGTGGATATTATTGGACATAGAAGAAAACCTTCTCCAGCTAATGACACCAACACCAACGCACAATTACCAACTCCGGATTCTGATAAAGGGTTAAGTAGAAATGGAACTGCTGCATCTGCAAATTCCTATAATTCAATTCAAAGCAATGGGTCTTCTAAATTTATTGTTGCTGAAGAAAGAAGAAAACTGACTGTTCCACCTTCAACGAATCCTAAAACTCAAGAAGCCGCATCATCTAAACCAAAGAAAAAAGGTAAAAAGTCTAAGAAACAACAATCCAAACAGAATAAACCTCAACAAAATGGATTTGCGTTCAACCCAAATATGTCATTACCAGAATTACAAATGGGTTCTATGATGCCAATGCCACCACCTCCAATGCCATCACAACCTCCTTTTGGTGGCTCCACTGATCAGTTCATGATGATGAATTATTCCAACCCATTATTGTCACAACAAACTGAATATGGAGGTCCAGGATCTGCACCACGTAGTAGAAGACAAAGTATTACAACCACCGACTCCAAAAGAAGATCGATGGCAATGGAACCACCAAGTCCAAAGATTGCCAACAAAAGAAACAGTGTTCCAGTGTTCAGTAATCAACAGAAACAACAAATGAATCTACAAATGCAAAAACAAAAACAGCAGCAACAGCAACAGCAATCATCGTCACCACCAAAAGTACAAGATTCGACAATTAATAAAAAAATTGAACAATTTGTTCATTTACGGTCTCGTATAGCTGCAGGTAACAAAACTGCTGAGTATAGAGTGCATTGGGTTAAAATGTTGATCACGGCAACCAATTATAAATTGTATTCTTACATTAACATAAAGGGTGAAGCTATCCCACCAGAACAACAGGCTACAAACAAAGCACAATTCATCAAGAGTTCGGTTACTCATATTACCAAACTTATCAAAGAATTTGCTTCTGGTGTTCAAGAAAGAGAAGGAGTTAAATGTGAAGCTTATTTCATCTATGCCAGTTTATGGAAACAAGATTACTTGGTTTCTTATAATCAAGATTTTGGTGTGGAGAAGAATATTGATAAAGCCATAGAATTTTATGGAAAAGTTCTTGAGATTAATGATAAAGATTTCAAAGCATTATATAAATTGGGTGAGATTTATGAACATGAATTAAATGATTTCGATAAAGCTGTTGAATATTACACCCATTCTGCCAAGTTTGGTTATAATAGAGCTATTTTGAAAATGGCCATGCTTTATTTACAAGTTCCAGAAATGAGATCCATCAAGTATTTTAAATATTTGAAAAACTTGTCTAATATTGACTTGAACGATGTTCGATTGGATGAAGAAGATTTAGCAGAAATGGAAGAAGTCATTGGATTAGCATGTTATGAATTAGGTAAAATTTTCGAAGGAATCTACCCGGGTGATTTAACCACTGAAGATGAATTCATTAAAAAATCATTAGAATTAGCCCCAGTTAACTATGCCAAGAGTTTGACTTATTATAATAAATCCGCCAAATTGAATTGTTTATTAGCACAAGTCAGATTAGGTATTGTTTATGAACGTGGGGAATTAAACAGACAACAAAACGCAAGTAAATCAATCCAATGGTATATCAAAGCATCGTCATCTCCATTATCATTTAGAAGACATCCTGATGCTATGGTTGGGTTAGCAAGATGGTGTTTACAAGGAAGTGACGGGGCAAGTAAATATATTCCAAACCCTGTCCCTGATAGAGCAGTCATGTGGTGTGAACGAGCCATTGATGAATTTGGATCCCCAGACGCAATGAACTTCATGGGTGAATTGTGTGAAATGGGTATTGCTAAAGGTAAGGCGAAATATTGGTATGAAAAATCTTATAAATTAAATAATCAAGAAGCAGGTCAAAAATTAGGTTATTTGTAAAGGGAATCAAAAAAAAAGTAACAAATCATAGAAGGGTAAACTGGTGTTTAGCATATTATTATTATTATTATTATTCTTTTCTGTATTTATTTTAATTAATAATTACTTTAATACACATGTATATTAGCATTTATTTCAACGGAATATCATTGCACTCTAATAATTTGTTTATTTAGTAAAGTATCTAATCTAATCTAGTAAATATAAAAAACATCTAACTGACTTACAAACTGTTTAACAGATACCACGGAATGATTTCTTATCCTTTCCACAGTCTTTATGTTCATCTTTCTTTTGTTCCTCTCTAGTTTCGGTATCACCAGCAGAAGAAATAATGGTCAAAAGACGATGGATTTCGTTTCTCTTTTCTTCTTCAGTTTCATAGTTCTTTCCAGAAGCAATAGCTTGGACTGAACCAGCAGCTTTGAATAATAATTCTGCAACTTCGGTAGAATCCTTAATCAACTTTTCCAACAAGTTCAATGACAAACTGTTTCTAACCACGACTCTCAACAACTCAGTGTCGTTTTCGTTAGGTGGCAAGTGGTAGTTAGGAATGATGTATCCTTTCTTTCTCATCAAGGACGAGAACAACTCTTGTGGCAACTCAGGGTACTTGTCTCTGATCTCCTTGGAGAATCTGAAAGCAACGACTGGCAAACCTGGTGCATAATCTTCGTTGATGGTGTAGAGTTTGGAGTCCAATTTCTTATCTTCCACTTCCTTGGTGTAGGTTGCCTTCTTCTCAGCTGGAGTCAATTTCTTATGGATGACAGAAAGAACTTCAAAGTAACCGGTAGCCTCGTAGTAGTTGGACAACAATCTGGCGTTGGTCATACAACTGTCAAAGATCTCAGCGTACCCCTTTCTACCCAAGGTCAAGAAGTTGTAGTATTGGGTGATGACAGGGAACCCTGGTCTGGAAAAGTTCAAACCGAAAGTCTCTTCAACACCACCCAAGTAGTCCAAACTGAAACGCAACTCCTTAGGCAACAAGTCCGAGTCCTTCCAGATGACCCATCCTAAACCAACGGTGGTCAACCCAAACTTGTGGCCAGAGGTACTGATGGAGTCGACTCTAGAGAGAGTGAAGTCCCACTTCAAGTGAGGGAAGATGAATGGAGCAACAAAGCCACCAGAAGCACCGTCAATGTGGATTCTGATGTTCAAACCTTTCTCCTTTTCGACCTCGTCCAACAAGTTGGAGATCTCTTCGACTGGCTCAAAGGCACCAGTGAAAGTGGATCCAACAATCACGAAGATACCAATGGTGTTTTCGTCAATGTTCTCCTTGATCTTGTCGACGTCAATCAAGTGACCTGACTTTGCGTTGATAGGAATCAATCTGTTCTCGACGTCAAAGTATGTGGCAAACTTCTCCAACGCAACTTGGGCACAGGTGGCCATCAAGATGTTTGGGTTTTCGGTGGACTTACCTTCAGCCTTTCTCTTCAATTGCCATCTCTTCTTCAATGCCAACCCAGCCAACATGATGGCTTCGGAGGAACCGGTGGTGGCAGTACCAATGGAGTTGGTGATCTTGTTGCCGGTTTCTGGGTCAACCTTGCTTGGAGCGTGCCACAAGTTACTCAAGATGGTGATACATCTGGTCTCGATGTCAATCAAACTAGGGTACTCGTCGTTGTCAGCCAAGTTCTTGGTCAAGTTATCTTGGATCAATCTCAAGGAAGAGTCGTTGGCAAAGGTGTTGACAAAGGAAGCCAAGTTCAAAGTTGGGTTACCGTCAAGAGACAATTCTTGAGAAAGGTACTGGTAGATCAATTTTTCATTAGCAGCTTCTTGTGGGATTTCATAACGGGGGAAATTTGTATGAGAGTTGTAAGCATCAATGAATTGCTCTTTAGATAAACGAGCTTGCGGAGTTTTTTTCAAGATTTCCGCTTCTAATTTCAAAGCATCAATATGTTTACATAAAACCATGGTGAATTGTTATTTGGAGAATTGGGGTTAGGAAGTAAAAAAAAGAAACAGAAAAACCTGTTTATTGATCAATTGCAAGAATTCATGGTGAATTTATAGCCGAATTAACCCTTGCTAATGGCTTAGAAGTTTTTTATGTAAATTTCACATAATACCCAAAAAAAAAATTGATTTTGGTTAGTCCACCCCCTTTTATTATGTTCGTCTACATAACGCACATACACGTATTTTATTTTTTTATTTTATTTTTGCTTCTATTGTCTTCTATGGTTGCTTGCTCTTTGACACAAACTATCGGTAGGTTACACGTTTCCAAACCCAATTATTATTATTACTGGGCTCAACAAGTTTCAGGCTAAGCCCATTGATTTATGTAGTTGTGGTGAATACCAGTGTTTCAACATTGTCGAGCGGAGATATAATAAAAAGGATTAACTCCAGTGAATTCCGGTTTGAGCAAAAAAAATTAAGGAAAAAAAAAAATTCAGGATACAATTCCGGTTCTTCCATTTGCAAAAAATATATAAATTCTTCTCTGTGGTTTGAAGTAATCCGACTTTATGTTTTTCCATTGTCCTCTACATGTAACATATTAATGATACAACCGAACCCATACAGGCGTGGCTCTTTCCTTGTTTGGGACATGGCAAGGAACTTTACCTCCATGATAGCAATTGCAGAGTAATAACGAATCAATCATGAGCTCTGCAACAATATCAAATCTATCGTATCGTAATGAAACAATATATCAATTGAACAACTTGGAGTTTTATTTTTCTTGTCTTCGTACGTTACTTACTAAATTAGACAATTAATGTGATCTATTCTATATATTATGTGGTGACAATTTATTCCTATGATGCATCTTTTCTAAAGATAACTTTTATTCAAGGATTTGCGATCACTAAGCAATTTTAGTTCTCATTGGATAAATCTTGAAAAAATGTCTCGGACACCATTCAGTTCTAATGCTTCAGAATATACACAAGGGATCAATCGAATCCTTTATAGTTCTATTCTGATCCTGTTGTACGTATGGATTCATTTCGTTATATCGATCTCGACAAGGATTAATTTAATCGATTTTGGTTTCGACACGAAATTTTTTTAAAGTTTGTCCTATAAGTGATATTCTTGATTTTTTTGCTACATCAGTAACTAAACTAATCGATTTCTTTAACTTTGAGTTGAATAATTTTCCTTGAAAGGGTAATCTTCATTTCAACCCAATGTGCAACCCTTTGTTATAGAATATGGTAGAGAGAAGTTAAGTGGCTCTACGTTTCCTAACCATCGAACATTTACATGTTAAGTTTGCTATTTTTTTAATTTTTGCAACCCAAATGGCATTTAGCAACTATCAAGAAAAAACTCAATAACCATCCATAAACCATAGAATCAAAGACGTGTACCAAAGAACTATAAAAAGTCTATCGATTTGGTTCAATTAAAAAAAAATTGTATTAATGCTGTGAGTGTAAAATTTAATGTTGTATATTCTTTACCTTTTGTTCCAATATCGTAATCAACGCCGAGAAGTGGACAAATTTTATTACTCCTTCTATTCCAAGATGGAACAGAATGTTTTTTTTTTTAATGGAATGCCTTTATCAAATAAGACTCACCTTTTTCTCTCCGCCCTTATTATGGGAATGACACGTTGAATGCTATCGCGTGACTTGTTAACTATTAAACTATCATTACTTCACAACTTCACAACTTCCCCTCTTTCTATTAATAATCTAAACTAAAACAAAAAAATGGTGTTTCACTTGAAAGAAATGAATGATTGGATTGTTACATTTACATACAAAAGTTGTACAAAACCAAGAAAGAAAGAAAGAAAAAAAGAAAGAAAAGAATCTGTTATTGTTCTATTGTCATTTTTTGCTTGGATGAGATCAAAAAGTTATTTGGACTCAAGTTGTTCTTTTTTTTTTTTTTTTGTTTTTATATATTTATATTTTTCTGTTCTATTTTAAATCGTTAGATTATTTACTTACCGAAACTAGCATATTCTAACGTATTCCCATGTCTCAACCACAAAACATCACACAGAAGTCAGAACGAAGACGATCTATAGCATTATTGACAAGATCTCCATTATCGCAATCACCATTTGCGCTCCAAAACCATTCACCAAGAGGCTCAGTATCAAATTCATATGTTTCAAATTCACCATTCCTACGTGGTGACAATAACGAATCGGTCATTGTCGAGTGTGGTTCTGATCAAGCCTCGGACTATCCTAATGTAGTTGAAAATGAGAATATGGATTTAGCTACTGGTATAGATAATCCTGAATTGATTAAAAATATATCTAAACATTTACCAAGTGATTTTGATTCATTGAAACAAGAAGGAGCTGACATCACAAGAGACTTGTACAAGATAAAAGCAGATTCTCAAAGATCGAACTTGAAGAAGTCCAGGAGTTGTGAATCTTTGGGATCTAATCTGGTAAGATCGCGAGCTAGTTCGTTTAATGTACCGGGTGGGTTCCGCCGTGAGTTCCTATTGAGTCAACTGTCGAATCCAAATGTTGAAGCCTTGCGTACAGCCACACCAAACTTCTTGACAAGGAATTTCATTGAATTCTTGAGCATCTACGGACACTTTGCCGGGGAGGACTTAGAAGACGATGAGAACATCGCTAACCATTATAAGTATCTTTTACCTCCTGGTGGAGGAGAAGAGGAACCATTGATCCCTGGGGATAACTTCAACCCCAGAGGAACTGCAACAGACAGGAAGGCTTACTTTTTATTATTGAAGGCGTTCGTTGGTACAGGTGTGCTTTTCCTCCCCAAGGCATTCGCCAATGGAGGTTTGATATTCTCCATTGGATTATTGGCATTCTTTGCATTACTTTCATGGTGGTGTTACACAATCCTTGTTTACACCAAAATGGCAACAAGAGTATCCAGTTTCGCTGAGATTGGTCTCAAATTATATGGTCCTTGGTTACAGAGATTGATCCTCTTTTCAATTGTCATTTCACAAATTGGGTTTGCAGCTGCATATATTGTGTTTACGCTGGAAAACCTTCGTGCTTTCCTTGTCAATGTCACCAGTTTAGATTCATCTGATTTAAACATCTTGTGGTTTATCGTCATGCAAATATTCATTATAATTCCATTATCTTTGATTCGTGACATTACAAAATTGTCCTTACTGGCTGTATTAGCTAATGCTTTCATCTTTGCTGGTATTCTTTCCATCTTATATTTAATGGTCTATCAATGGCTAGGACTTAACCATGGTCATTTTGGAGATAATATTGAGTATTATTTCAACAAATCTGGATTTTCATTATTTATTGGAACTGCCATATTTGCATTCGAAGGTATTGGATTGATTATTCCAATTCAGGAGTCAATGATTCGTCCAAAGAATTTCCCTCGAGTTTTGGGTCAAGTTGTGTTTACTATTGCAATTATCATGATTCTGGTGGGAAGTTTAGGATATTTGGCCTTTGGTGAAAATGTTCGAACTGTTATATTATTGAACTTACCACAAGATTCAATATTAGTCATTATGATACAATTATTATACTCATTAGCTATTTTATTATCCACTCCATTACAATTATTCCCAGCCATCAGATTACTCGAATCCAAATTAATCTTTGGTAGTGGTAAAAGTTCACCAACTGTCAAATGGATGAAGAATATATTCCGAGCATTATTTGTTATCTTTATTGCTTATGTTGCCTTTATTGGTGGTCAAAATTTAGATAAATTTGTTTCATTTGTTGGATGTTTTGCTTGTATTCCTTTGGTTTACATGTATCCTCCAATCTTGCATCTTAAAAGTTGTTGTAAAATCCATGATGGGTTACTGCAGGAAGAGAAACGATCAAGATACTGGTTAGGTATTCTTGATTACGTATTATTGGTTATTGGTGGACTTGCATTTGTTTACACCACCGTGCAAATACTCGTTACTTAGATCTTGTTCTTTCATTGGAATATTTTATAGAAATTAGACAATATTTTACATACACACTTTTATCTATACATTTATATGCATGTAAACAAACATTCATAGTCATATCTTCGCCGGTTCGTTTATTCCCATTTTTCCTTTATTGATTTTCTAAAGTCATGAACAGCTTGAAGAACAGAAGTATTAGCATTCGCAATTCCTTCTTCGACTTCTTTTTCAAATACTTCAACATTCTTATTCAATTCTTGTCTTTGGATATGAACATCAGGCAAATATTCTCTTTCCAATTGATCATATTTCAATCCAATAGTGTTAAAAGTCCTAGGCATAAAATACCATAATCCAACCCCACCAAACGCCACAGGAGTAATAAATCTCACCAAGATATTACTACGTCTAACCAAAATACTACCTGATAAACTCAATGTCAAAATATATATCAAATTAGGCAAGACAGGTTCTTTAATTAATGAGTCTACTTCATATACTAAATTTTTAAATTCATTATCGAATGCCGATTTTTGAGTGCCTAATTCAGCTTCCCAAATGGATAATTTATCATGCAAGTAGTGTCTTATTGAATTGGCGTATTTTTCAAGTATTGGTGTGCTTCGAATAACCATTCCATTAACAAATGAAACTTCTCCATGAACGGATTCTTCTTGTTCTAATTTAGGTGTGATTTCCGTGGTCGTACCCGGTTTGTTTATTATATATTCGTCGTCTTCATAAAATGATCTCTTGGTCATGATTTATGTGTGTGTGTGTCGTATGGATATCTATAGAAGGTGAAATTTAATTGTTTGCTGAATTCTATTTTTTTTTTGTCTGTATTTTTTTATTTGACCAATAAAGAGAAAGTCGTGTGATTAGACGAATTCTGTAAACAGTTGCAAATGTATTAAATGTAATGAGATTATGTATCTCTATTTTATTTTTTTATATTAAAGCATCACATATATATATATACATATGAAGTAAACAAGATAATATTAAGATTAATATTAATAATAAATTATGAATTGGATCAAATAATTGATAAAACAAACTATAAACTGAAAAAAGCAAAAAGCAAAAAAGAAGACTAAAATATTAAACCAAGAACCAAAAAAAAAACCAAATAAATAAAATAAAAAAAAACTAAAACTCAAAAAGAATTAGTTTTTCTTTTTACCAAATAACCCTTTTTTCTTATGTTCTTGTGATCCACCTTTATTGGAGGTTGAAATACCACCTAATGGTTTACCATAACCTGAATCAATTGTAGGAATATTTACATTGACATTATCATGATTAGTTTTCGGTGTATCATTAGAAGTAGCAGATGAAGAAGAAGTTTGAGAATCATTCATGCTTGGAGGTCTTAAATGATTTCCATGCATCTGTGGCTGATGTGGTTGTTGAGGAGTTGTTTGTGGGTTTCCTGCGTTGTTCAACATGATTGGTCCACTAGAACTCGCTCTTCTTGCTGTTGGTTGAGATTGTCCATTAGGATATGCACCTCCTCCTCCCATCATGCTAACTGATTTACGACCGGTACCTGGTAATGGCATACCACCTCTGCCTCCCATATCCAAACCATCCAAGTTACCATTTAATGGCATGTTAGAACGACGGTTGGCTTTCTTAGAAGTAGCTTTGAAACGCTGTTCGAGAAATGGATCTATTGGAGCAGCGTTATTAAAACTGGAATGGTTGCCATTTGGTTGCATATTAGGTGGTTGTTGTGGTTGTTGATCATAGTATGCGTTGATAGAACCTGGCATAGAATTCAATCTTTGCATTTGAGGTGGTGGGGGTTGTTGTGGCTGTTGTTGGTAGTATTGCTGTTGGTGTTGAGGTGGATAGGCTTGATATTTATTCATACCAACCATCGATCCATTGGATCTTAAAGGAGGTGGGATTTGAGTTTGGGCCATTCCTCCATTTGGCAAACCATGAGGTGGTGCTTGGTCATTGGAATAGCCTGGATGTTGATATGCAGGGTTATAGTTTGTTCTTTGTTGATAACCATTACCATTGCTATGTTGATGTTGGAGTTGTGGGGGAACTTGTCCATTTCCTTGGTACATTGGATGTTGTTGTTGTGGTGGTGGTGGTGGACCATTTCTATACAGTTTTTGATGTTGTGGAGGCATTGGTGGTTGTTGGTGTTGTTCTGGATAACCTTGTGGTCCAGGATAGTCATTACCTTGTGGTCCATTATATGGGGCATACGGTTGTTGTTGTTGTTGTTGTTGTGGGTAATATTGTGGTTGACTGTTGGATGGCTGTCTTCTATTTTGTTCGTATGGTTGTTTCAATTGTGTTGGGGCTGCATCAACAAAATTTTCTGAGTTTTCATCTTCTCTCGAGTTATGTTGTGGTATTGGTTGCATAGGAGAAACCTGTTGTTTTTGTTGAATAACAGGAGTATCTGGACCAATGGCATCACCGTATTGAACAAAATTCTTGTAATCTTGTAATCCAGATTGAGTCATTACAGAATCACGGTTGATGTTTCTTGGTGCATCGTCTTGTCTGGAGCTAGGGTGAGCAGCAGGAATAGACACTGGAGATATATCAGCAACTGATTCCTGTTTATTTCTGTTGTTGTTGCTGTTGTTGTATGAGGCTTCTAAATCTTTGCTCTTTTGCTTATACTCTTGATCTAATGATTTATATCTTTGGTCATGTTCAAACGCAAGTTTTCTCAACTTTTCATCGTGTTCCTGTTGCGCAGCTTTAGATTTTCTCTCATAATCAAGCAGCAAGTTTTTCAATCTAGATTCAGCTTCAGCTATTTTCAGTTGTATATCCTTCAAGTTCATATCTTGCTTTATAACACTGTTTTCCAATGAAATCTTGGAGATTTCAATATCTTTAATGGCCGCATCTAATTGCTTTTGCTTTCGAGTTTTTTGTTCAATATCACTGTCTAATAATTTGTGTTGTTGACTGTTGCCATTTGCGGAGGCACTCAGGTGGTTTTCGCCCTTTCTTTGGAAAAAAACTGATCCGTCAGGACCATTAATCTTTTGGAATTGGCTCATGGTGGAATAAATATTCTCCAAATATGGAGTTCTGACACCGTTGTCGTCACTTAGTAAGATTGGTTGCAATAATAGTAAATCAAGCTCTAAATCAAGGTGCTTGTTGAAATTGTACATAAATGATGGTGAATTGACAAAATCTTCATTCTGTTTCGTTACTGGGTAGACACCACTCCAATATTTTAATAAATTGGCTTCATTCTCGAATCCTTTCACTAACTTGCAATCCATCTTCTTAATCAACTTGAAAAGTTCATTGATCAACCCCGTGATTAATGGTTTTGACAATATATGCTGGGATAATTCTTCAGGGAAAGAAATCTCAAATAATGTCATGATAGGACTGAAAATAACTCTTGGTAATGCCAACTTCCATTGGTAGGTCATAAACTCTTTAGGGTTGAGTGATTTCAACAAGGTAATTGTGCTATGAGATTGTTCTTGTACCTGTTGTAATAACTTGTAGATTTTTTGGAAACCTCTATTGTTGGCAATTTTAGGAGACCCTGAAGTTGAACCAAGATAGATTCTGGTGTCGCTGTTTCTAAGTTGATGGGAATATTCATTTGGGTTGGTGATTCTAACATCACTCTCATTCATAATGGACACCACATTCACGGGTGTTTTACCAAAATTTGCTGTCACATAAGGTTCCAAATTCACATAACCTGTCAGTTCCACCAAAATTATAGAATCTTGATGTATCATATTTCTTAAGCCACCGCAGATTCCTTGGAAATCTTGCAATGTGCTACATCCAAGAATAACAATATCAAACTTCTTATTGGGAGGCACTTGTTTCAAAGCTGAATAGGTGTCGTGGGGTTTATATTGGGAAGAACCGAGTTGGGGCGATCTCCATGTGATTGGATGGTTTTTCTTGATCTTGGAGTTCACCAAGGTGATATCATTAAGTGAATCTGTTTTATGGAGTCTCCAAGCGTAGAAGGCAATATTTGGATTTGACCCAACGACTAAACATGAGGTTGACATGATTTAAGGCTGGTTGAGGTTATAAAGATGTGATGGAGGCGGTGTAGTAGTATTTGCAGAACAATAATGATAATTAGGTGACAAGGGACGAAATGAAAATATATACACAAATAAGTACCTAATTTGGATTTTTTTTTTGTTTTGCTGTTTTAGGTGATGTTTGTGGTTGTTCCTTTTTTTTTTCTTCTTCTGTCGTTTCTCTAATCTCTTTCCTTTATGATAATTAAATCTGTACAAAGTCTTTCAAGAATAATACAAATTAAGTTCTTAAGAAATAGTGTTGAAAGGGAAGGGATAAATTGCTGTCACTGTCACTGTTGCTGTGCTGTTCAGTGCGTGTGTAAGGAGGGTTTCTCGTGTATTTGTTTGTGTGTGGTTGTGATTGTGATTGTGAAAATAAGTTCGAGTGTGTGAGTGTGAATGTGTGTGTCTTATTGGTAATTTTATTTTTAGTAGCGAACGTGAAAAAATTAAACCAGGGACAATAAGTCTATGTGAACTGATGACAATAAGACAGGTAGTAGAAGAAGGAAATGAAATCAGTTATGGTAAAAAAAAACGGAAAGCTTTTCTGGATCGTGAAAGAAAGAAAGAAAGCAAGGTAAGATTGGAAGAAAGAAGAAAAAAAAAATAGAGATTCAAAAAATTTTTCTTTATTTTTTTTTTTTCGGGTTTGTTCCATTTTCCTGATTTTTTAAAAATAAAAGGGCAGTACAACAAAATATAGAGTGTGTATAATATACCGAGTATTATAGAGAGTCTGTGTGTTTAAAACCTATGTATGTGCTTATTTCTTTGTGTAAACTAACAAAGGAAGCCTCTTTCTCTATTTCTCTATGTATTCGTCTCGTTTATTTAACCTCCTCCACCGAATAAGGTAGAAGAAATGACAGAAAAGAAAAAGGAGAATGGTAGTTTCGTGTCCTATAATTCTCCATCTGCAAAATGAGTAATGCTACAGAAATTCAACGAGATGTCACCCCTACACTTTACAACAAGGAAAGAGAGAAAGAAAGTAAACGAACTATCTCTCCCACTTTGCCAAAGGATATGACATATAAATAGAATAAGGGTATCTAATTCAGCAGAACAAAGAACGGTTATAAAATATTAATCCACTCACCAGAAATAGAAAAAGAAAAAAGAAATGTAAAATAAATAAAAAAAAAAATAACACATGAAACATGTTCCTGGTAGAACAGTCAAGTATCACAACCAAATGTTGTGGGAACGAAACAAACAAAGCTGGATTATAGTAGACTCTCTAGTTTCATATCCTCGTCGAACACAGTTATGACAGGGGCCCTCTCTATGGTACACCCACCACCCAACAGAAAATATCAAACAAAAATATATAAAACGTAACACAATATCTCTGTCGCTGACAACCCAAGTTGATTTAGTTTTATGTAGTCCTGTTTTTGTATATTCCGTTTTAGTAATTTTGTTTGTGTATTTGTTATAAATTTTTTTGCACAATACACATATATAGCTCATACAGTGGTGGAGGCGGTGTTTCGTTTTTTGATGTATAATTTCATCTACTAACTTTCTCTTTCTCTCTTTGTTTCTGTGTGTATGTGTGTATGTGTGTGTATTTGTTTGTGTTGTTCAAGTTTTATATATCGTATGTCTTTTTGTTTTCTATTGTTTTAATTTTATGGTTTGTATCGTTTGGTCTTGATTCCGATTCTTCCATCCGGATGACAAATAAAAAAAAGCTAAGAGAAATAAATAGAGAGAAAAAAATGGGTTTTCCAAGTCTCGAGGCAATCCAATCACCGAATCGCCAGAGTGGTTAAGTATTTTTGGTTTCCCACTGTTGATATATGTCCCACTCGTTATACTTCTGTACGTATAATTTTTTTTTCTTGTCGAAACAATCTTGCTCCCCTTTATTTTGAGTTGCAACTATATTTCCAAATTCTACCAACGAGATGAAATGAAACTTATTTGATTGCTCTTTTTCTTAGATAATTTATTATTCTGATTGTTTTTTAAAAATAGAACAATAACGGAACGAACAAAAAAAATTACTGATTTTGAGGAACACCAGGAGAAAAAAAGAAAATCAGAAAATTTCTATATTTAGAATATTAACTAATTACTAATTTGAGATAATACTTAACCTAACTTAAACTAATATAGAAATTCTCTCACACACACTCTTGCTCTTGCTCTTCTCCTTCTAACCCCTCATTAATTGCTTTTAATAGGAAACCTAATTTCAAACCTACCCAAATCATTGTTTTGACACCTAGATCTCACATAGAATGAACTATTTTTTTTTTAGTTTCTAGGCTTGTTTTTTTTTTACTCCACATAGGTTGAAGGTGGTAATATTGAACAATGTGCACGCCCTTTTTTAAAAAACAGAGAGACGAGAATCTCATTCACACTAACCAAGGAAGACAGAAAAAAAAAACTTTTCACTAACATCTCTTCGCTTGAAGGTTCTTCTTCTTCTTCTTTTTCTTCTCTACAGTAATCCATTCCATAGGCGTCGTTGTTTAGCTATTATCTCTAATCAACTTGATAGCCTTTGGCAAAATTCTTATCGCGGGTTCTTATTCGTCTCATTATTTTTGAGAGGATGATGATCCCAGGGGAATATTGCATTCTCTGAGATAGGAAAAGAGCTTAAGATGGTATTGCAGAACAAACTTTGCCAAAAAGGGTGTATCTCCGGTTGAGGAGTGTCATGCAATGACTCTTTCGGTCATAATCCCTTTTATATTTTCAATATCGTAAAACTAACTGTAATATAATATAATCACGTTGTTTTGTTTTATACTCTAACTCTTTGTTTGCAAGAGATCGCCAATCCACGACAAAAAAAAAAAATTTTTTTTAGTAGATGAAATTTTTACGCGTCTACTGTTTTGATTAGATACATAAACAAACAGAATGCCCCGTCGTGGACAGTTAATACTTATTGAAGGTCTTGATAGATCTGGTAAATCTACTCAAGCTTCTATATTAGCATCAAAACTTTCTCCTTCTAAATTAATCAAGTTCCCTGATCGTTCAACTCCAATAGGTAAACTCATCAATGAATACTTGACAAACAAATCATTTGCCTTGAACGATCAATCAGCTCACTTATTGTTCCTGGCAAATCGATGGGAATTGAACCAAGAGATCCAAGAATTGTTAAACCAAGGTCATTTCATTGTCTTGGATCGTTATATTTATTCTGGTATTGCCTACACATTGGCCAAAAATGAAATCCATGATGAATCGATTTCCCAGGGCAAGAATAGCACACAATTAGCTGATGTTGATTGGTTATTGGGTCCAGATAAAGGTTTACCTAAACCAGACTTGACATTGTTTCTTACTTTGGACTTGGATGAAATAAGTAAAAGAAAAGGATGGGGTGATGAACGTTATGAATTGCAACAATTCCAAGCTAAGGTTAAAGAGTGCTTTTTACAAATATTAGACACCAAAGAAGATCCAAGTATATGTATTGTTGATGTGGGACAAAAGAGCATTGATCAAGTATCAGAACAATTATGGGACATAATCGAATCTAAGAACAAACATACATTAATTGATGATCCTATAACATATATTTAATCCATATCATCTAAAAATTTCAATCTTTCTAATATTTTCTTTTTCAGTATTTCTTGAATTTCACCCCCGAGGTATATTTCGTCCAAGATAAAGTATAATTTATAGAAATTAAATACAAGATCAACTTCACAAACACTATTGAAGTAAACATCTAGAATCTCCACAAGAAAATGTAAACTCTCTAAATAGCTCAACTCTGAATCCACTAAATCTATAGCCGATATGAAATATAGCCCAGCATACCTTCTATAAACTAATTTCTGTTGTTGGAACTCGACGAAATTGGATTGGTGTTTGGAATCTCTACTACTTATCAATCGGTGTATATCTGCTATGAATTGTTGTTTCTGTTGTGGAGTATATGAGTTATCATACCATTTAACTAAACGACTTTTACCTTGTCGATTAAGCACGAGTATGAAATGTATTGACATTGTTGAAATAGTTGTTGTTGAAATGACTGGGGGATAGATCGGACAATACACATACACTCACAAAGGGTTTGATTTTTTTTTTTTTTGTCTCTCTTTGTTCTTTTGTATTTTTGTTTTTTTTTTTTTTTATCTCACAACAATCACCAACAATACACGTCCCATTTTTTTTTCAAACTAGACTCCACACGTCTAACAGGTATAAACAACATCAACTACACATAGAGATAGAATCATGAGTTGGCATTCTCAGGATCTGGTTGATGAATCATCAAAGGCATTTCAACAATATGAAATCAGAGAAGGGATTGTTTTCTTAATCGAAATCACGCCGGAGTTGTTAGCACCAGTTAGTGATTTGAATTCCAATTCCCAATTATATGAAGTTTTATCAAGTATAAATGATTTGATGCAAGAGTTAATCATGACTTCAAGATCTACTGGAATTGGATTATATTTCTATAATTGTGCACCATCACCAAAACTTCGGTCCATGAAAAACCCTAGCAATTTCCAACGATTTTTCCATTTGAATGTATTGAATTTACAGAATATGAAAAAATTGAATGATATGCTTCAAGATGTTAATATCAAACCATTGCATGAGATTTTCAAATATCAACCAATGGAAAATGAAACACAGTTGGCTACAGTGTTGAGTAAAATGATTGATGAGTTTACACATAAGAAAGAGTTTAATAAGAGAAGAATGTTTTGGATAACTACCAATGATAAACCATACACCCAAGAATCTACAAAAGAAGCCATTTTTAGAATTATTGATGATTTTTATTATTATGGGTTTTTCATCGAACCTTTCTTCTTATCTTCTGGTGATAAGAAGTTCGACTTTGAATTGTATAAAGATATTTTCATGAATACAAATTATCTCAAGAGGAGTCAAGAACAAGCTCTTCAAGAAGAAAAGAAAGAACGTGATATTGATCGTGATCGTGATCATGGTACTGATAATCAAAATGATATTGTTAGACCTAGAGGATTCTCCAAAGATAGTGCTGTTTTCAAGTATTCGATTGTGGGGAAACAAATAAGACTGCGTATTTTCAGAATCAAGGAAGTTAGAAGAATGCAATTTACGTGTGATTTGATATTGAGTGATAATGGTAGTATAGGAGGTGGATTAGGATGTACTATCAAGGGTTATACTTTATATTCACATGAAGAAATTAAGAAAAATGAGTTGTTGCTATATACTAGAGATGAAACGTTAAAGAAAGTCTTCGTAGATACCACCTTAAGACAGAATGGACAACTAATCAATGTTAAAAAAGACAAGGGGAAATCAGTCACACAATTAAAAGAGGAAAGTGGTATTAGAAAGGGTTATGAGATTGGTGGTGGAGAAGATGTGGTTTTTTTGAATGAAGAACAGTTGGAATTCCTTTCAAATTATACTTTCGATCACAGATTAAAAGAACCAGATTATTTTGGTGGTCTGTCATTCGCTGATGTGACAATTGATGAATCTGAACGAGGCAAGCCTGTTTCGTTTTCAAGACCTCCATACTTGAAATTAATTGGGTTCAGAGATTTACATCTTTTCAATCCAGTTTATTCATGTGGACCACCAACTTTTTTAACAGCAGATACTGAAAATGGTGTGAATAGTTCAAGTTTAAAAGGAGGATTCACCAATTCTTTGGAAACATTTGCTTCATTATACAGATCTTGTGTTAAATTGAAACAATATGCCATTGTTGTTGGTTGTACAAGAGGTTTATCACGTCCATTCCTATATGCCATGTATCCTACTCTCACGACCAATTCTTCCAAAATGATAGCTGGTGAAGATTTCCCACAAGGTTTTTTATTGATTAAATTACCTTGGTTAGAAGATGTTAGATCACTTCCTGGAGACTATATCAATACGGTCAAATCAGAACCAGTTCAAACTAATGATGAATTAATTGATAATTTTAAAGAATTATTACCGAAATTCAAACTCCAACTGTATGATCCAAGAGATTTCCCAAACCCATCGATGAATTATTTTTATAAAGTTGCCAAACATGAAATCTTACAAATAGATTTCCACCCCACTGAGAAATTATTACTGAAGAATGATATCACTATAAAGAGGCTAGCTGAAATTAGAAATCAACTAAATTATGATGTGTCATCATTGGCATTACTTAAAAAAATCAACCTCAAGATGAATGAACTTGAACAAGAAGCAAGAAACAAAAGACCATTACCATTATCATCATCTACTATAGAACAGAATAAGAAACCCAGGACAGCTACTGAAGTTTCAGATGATGATATATTAAAAGCATGGAAGTCAAATAGTTTACATCAATTTAACGTTGGTCAATTAAGAAATTTTCTAAAAAAACATCCTGAGATCAAATATGCCGGTAAGAAAGCAGATATGATTTCAAATATTAAAGAGTTTTTAGATAGTAGGCAAAAGAAGGAACGAATGAAATACTAGTATTTGTTCATGTATTAACAATGTGAATGTATGATTTTTAATTTTGCGACAAAAAAAAATACACCACCAGAGGAAAAAAAAAATACACCACAGGAAAAAAAAGAAATTCTCCCGAGGGTGAGTCGAACACCCGACCATTAGATGGCAAGGTAGGTTTCAGTGGAAACCCGTATAAATCCATTACAGTCTAATGCTCTACCAACTGAGCTATCGAGAGGCGAATTACGACGGTGAAAATTTTGCGGGTAGTGTGACGCTGTGTGATGAAGTAATACAACGAGTAAAAATGGTGGAAATGCGGTTCTAATTGTTGTGAAATTGGATACATTTGAACTCTCTACGTTTACTGATATGTATAGAAGTGTTCTCCATATCATTTGAGGTCAAAAACCTTTATAATTTTATACCTGGTAATTAATTGATCACGTGACATGTAATTTATAAAATTCTTATTTGGGTTCAATTATCACCTTTAACGACAAGTTCCATTGACATTCTTGCATATATGCATGTAAATATCCCATTATTATTGTTATTCCCTGTAAATATGGATAACTAGAGTTACGACTTACCTGTAGGTTTTAGTAGAGGATGGTATTTTTTTCATTTAATATTTGCACTAATTTCTGAAGAAATAAAAATCAATATACTTAATGGAAAAGGTACTTGATAATGTATGTCCTAAATATCATATATGATCATTCTAATAACCAAGAAATGCTATAGATTAAATCCTAATGGAATAATTAAACGGAAGAAAAGAAGAATTTACACTTGTATAGTCAAATTTCAATACGATCAACATAGACAGACAAAAATGTTTACAGAGAATAAAAGTCATGAAAATACAATAGTAAGTGAATTGTGTTGAACTCTCAAGTTGAATTTAAGATTAATGAGACCGTAAAGTTCAGGAAATTACACAGAATAAAAGCCTAAGGTTGTATCAATAAGGTTGTGAAACATTTACAATCCTCGCATTTAATACATGAATCTAACAGAGTCACACTATCCGCAAATTTTTCACAACCATAATTCGCCTCTCGATAGCTCAGTTGGTAGAGCATTAGACTGTAATGGATTTATACGGGTTTCCATTGAAACCTACCTTGCCATCTAATGGTCGGGTGTTCGACTCACCCTCGGGAGAATTTCTTTTTTTTTGTCCGTTGTGGATTTTTTTTTTTACCAATGATGTAATCATCTGTAAACAATTAAAACCAAAAATAGAAGGATTATATTGTTCTCGCCAATAATTGGATTACAAATCCTAATTACAGCATAATCACCTGTTGTTCTTTGCGCCACTTTATATTTGTTTTGTGCATTGTAAATCAAAATAATTACATCGTTGTTATTGAAACAAAGCAAAAAAAAACACAGCCAAGTAAGATTTTCTTAGCACATTCTGTAATAAAGTTAAAACCACAACCCCATAGTTGAGTTTTAAGATTCAATAAGCCAAATAAATTCCTCCCTTTATGTTTTGTTGTTTTTCCCCGGGAAATTATTTATATATTATTTTTGCTTATGTGTTCACATTCCATTCAAAAACTCTAGACCACACAAGATTTGTAATATTTCCTACGACACGTATGCTTTAAGAAGGATATCCAATCTTTATCTAATTTAATCACCACGTTATGAATATTAGAATGTAGGAGTAGTGATTAGAAATACAACTTGTAGATAGAAGATGTAAAGGTATTGAAACTGGTTGCGAAACGATAACTAACTAAAATGGTTTATAACTTCTGCCCAAGGGTAACTAAATTATATTGTATAACCCAGGCCGGGAAAAAAACATCAGCAGAGATCCAGATGGTTAAGAGACGAATACAAGAAACTTACGGGTCTAGTCTACTTTTCCCGATTAATAATCAAACAAAAAACTAAGCCTGGCGAAGAGAGAAGCGCCGATCCTGGCACGTAGAACGCAATTCGCAAAATTTGCTCATATAGGAAAATTTACCTTTATGACATTATTAACACCTACCAAAAAACAATAACAAAAAAGAAAGACAGACATGAAACTTAACTGTCAACTGTTTCGAATTTGCTTTTGCTTTTTTTTTGATGTGTCAGCAATATCCGAAAAAAACATGGGATCCTAATCTAAAATGACCTGTTTTAGCATCACGAGGTTATTTATTTGAGTTTTAAGTTGCAAGTTGGATATAGATTACACGAATAATAACCAATAACATAAAACGTATTACTAAAATTCTGTGTGGTTTTGTTTTTTTTTATTTAACAAGTGTTGCGTTTCAACCTGGTTTTGCGTCTCAACATTTTTGTTTGAATTTTTTTTTGATTTTCCACCTCAGCTAAAATGCCAGAATAAGCAAGATTGCAAAATAGAAAAAAAAGAAAACAACACAACTACGAACCAACACAGACAATTTGGTAACAATTTCTTGTGACTAATTTCGACGATACGAACCTAGTGTATTCTTCGGCGAAATTCTCTCCCACGTTACATGGCACATTAAACCACGGATAGATACATGTTACATTACCTACTCGAATGCTATGTCCGATCCAACAAAAAAAAACAGTTGAATGAAACGATGTAGAGTTATTTTTAGTAAAAAAAAAATTGATACATTGCCAACAATGGTAACTCAGAGATTAACATTTTTATACAAATCCTAATATTGATGCGATAAGAGAACTGAATGCACTCTTAAGCCTTCATTATTTAATATTATTTAATTATTATTTATTATTTATTATTTTTATTGTATTTCAGTAAAACTACGTAATGGAAAAAAAAAAAATACCGCAGAAAATGCGCAAGAGTATTGAAGGTGCAAAAATATTTCCCTTGTTTTTAATTCATTTTAGGGTACCGTACTTGCCCACTGACGCGATGATGAAATTTTTATTCCCTTGTTTTTTTTCTTGTAGTTTGTCCATCCCCACTCCCCACTTTGGAAGTCCAGATTTGTAACCTGATAACTAATATAAAATTTTTCTCCCCTTTATTTATAAGTAAATCGATTTTCCTTGCGTGGTTCAAACCAAGAATTAATTTTTAATTATTTCTTTTTTTTGTACCCTTCCCACATCGGACTCTCTACTTCTTCTTCCTACTCATAGAGAGACAAGAAAAACCAACAACAAATAAAAGAAAGCTTATCCCAACACCAAAAAGTAACACATCTCACGTCATAGGAAGCAAACGTAGAAAGGTATGTCATAAACTATACTAAATCTTATTCCCGAGGTAAACTAAAGGTGCATGATTAAAAAAAAATTTTTATTTTTTTGGATTTTTGAATTTCTGCATAGCATAGTATATTTGGGTCATGATATTTGGGGTCACCAATTGGGGTTTAACGGTTGTCTATAAGTAATCAACGCTTATTAATCAACAAGCGATGGTTCCGAGACAAGACTTCGTAAAACCGAGCACCACTTCATATCAGCAAAAACGAACAAGCAAGGCAAGCAAAGCAAGCAAGACAAAGGAAACCAATATTTTGCAGTTTTCTTGGATGTATTCTATTTATCGATAAGTCCATGATTATTAATGCCGTGTCGTTTCATTCCGTTTCCTGTTGTTTCGTGTCGCGTGGTGTTTTGTGACACAAAAACAAATTATACGTAAGAAAAAAAAAATAAGAAAAGGAATGATCATAAATGTCGTCGGAGAATTCCCAAGTCGGAACCAAAAATAGGGTTGCCTCTCCATATTTCCACATTTCCTGCCCCCCACATCGATTAATAAGAATAGGATTAACGATAATTTTTTTTTCTTGATTTGCAATTCTATTTTTTTTAGTTCGACATATTTTTTTTTAAAAAAATAAACAAGACTATAAATACTAGTGAAAGGGCCCTCGTTTACTTTGTTGTTTTTGCTACATTCTTTACCTTATGTTACGTTACTAACTTTATGTATTATTAGTAGTAATCATGTCGACTATACCACCACCCGAATACTCCAAGCCCACGGAAACTATTCCAGAATATACTTCATCAGTTAGTTATTATGGATTATCATTAATTAAAACAGAATTCCTAACACCTTACCATTACAATGGTGGTAACAGATCGTGGAAACCAGTGTTGTTAGAAATAAATTCTACCCAGTTGAAGATTTACAGTTTGAATGTCGAAAAGAAACTCCATGATTTATTGGTTTGTCTATACTTTGAATTGAATTCTTTGAACCAACTAACGAAAGATGTCAACTCCCAATATAAGAAGAATAACGGAGTTAGCTTTAGTGAAATGTTTCATAATGATGATGACCATTTAAGTGATGTTTTTGCTGGCGATGCATATGGAGGGTTTGATTCTAGTAAATCTATTCTTAATGATTCCAGTTTTTCCAAATTAAAGAACAAACTCAAGAGCCAAAAAAATAATAAAACCATGCAGTCGATCAAGAGTTATTACGAGGAGTTGAAGGATAACCAATTTTTATTTGAACCCACATCGTCCACTGAAGAGTACGAGAGGTTTTCTAAGAAATATAGAGGAACCTTATTGCATTGTCATTCATTAGCTTACTTGCAAGTTGGAGAAGCACCTTCGTTGAACCAGTTAATTTCCGCTATGTACAAAGAAGAACACAATGGCAACACAAACAACTCATCCCTTGTGAAATACAAAAACACATTACGTCTCCGAATTGAATACAAACAGGTGTTGTTACAATTTTGGTCTTTTTACGGTATGATAACGTGGTTCAGAAACTTTACCATCGCCAAGGATCTAAGTTTACCTATAGATTTCCGTCACATCACTAAACTCAAATCCATACCTTCAAGAAACAGTCGTAGGAACAATGCATTATTAGCTGCCACTGCTGCTGCTGCCAATTACGGAAGACACAGACACTCCACAGTGCTAAGTGACGATGCTGATTCAGCCCTTGAAATGTTTCGTGCCAGCCAGATGATGCTGATTAAAACAGAAGATTCAGATATCCAATCCGATGATGGCACCAGTGTGTCTACTTCGGTATTCGATAGTGATGTAAGAAGAGAATCCATTGCATCCACCGCCACTTCGATTGAACCTGCTAACCATGTTATTATCAATGATTATAAGTTCTATTCTCAAGATAATTGTTATACCACAGTTGAGAAACAGTATATCTCCAATTGCATACCCGATTTGAACTCCTTTGATAAATGGAATGGCAAATTGGTTACAATCAGTAATGTTGATTATTTCGTGGGGGAAAAGAGAAGACAAGTGGAAGATGAAGATCATATTTATATTAGTCAAGGTGCTTTAAACGATATGGTTATGTCTTATGAAAAAAAACCACACCTTGAAACCAATGATATTACGACTAAAACATTCATCATAGAACAATCAGGACTAGTTAGTTTCAGCGACAATTATAAAAGCTGGAACTAGGTGATTATAATACATATATATACATATAGACAATGATAAGTAGATGAAATTTTTTATATTTTTAATGAATGACGAAATGATTATTAATTGTTCAAAGAGAAGGAATGTTGTTTTAAATGTAGCAAAATAAAAATTGGCGTACTGCTGAAATTCCTGAAGTAAAGACACGAAATTGTTTTTCTTTTTTTGTTTCCTCATACTTGTCCGTTACTTCGTAATTTATAATTTGGTGATTTCTCTCTCTCTTTTTTTTTTATTACTGTCGTGTTATGATTTACGTGGAAATACAGAACAAAGAAAAAAGGACAGAAAAAAAAATTTAACCTACAGAAAATTTTCAGAATTTTCTTCCCTTTTTTTTTTTAATAACCATTCTTAAAAACCCACCCAATCCAATCCAAAGTTCCTGTTTGTTTTCTTTCTTTAGAAACTACCCACTTTGCCACTCCTAACCTCCCTGCTGTTTTTCCAATTACACTTTTTTTGTTTAATTAGAAAAGCATTGTCCATTTGTTAGTTCACTCTTACTGGAAATTTTGTACACATACCACTTTATCTTTTTGTTGAGATCAAAATAAATCGTTAGATTAAAAAAAGAAAAAAAAAAAAAATTCAAAACCACCATGCCAACTCCAGCCGAAATCATTGCAGCCCGTCACCAAAACCGTGGTAATGTAGTTGAAGAAACTTATGAAGAACAACCAGTTGTTACCGAATCTGCTCCTTCCGCTTCCTCCTCCTCCACCACCAAAACTAAACCTGCAATTTCCGATGAATCTGCCTTCCCAGCTTTAGGAGGTGGTAGAAAGTCCGCTTCCCCAGCTCCAAATGCTACTGGTGGTGCCTCTTCTTCCACTTGGGGACCACTGATGAAATCTTCAATCAGTTCCTCTACTCCAAGTCCATCTCCTTCTCAAACCCCAAAACCAACCAACGGATTAAAATCAAAAGTTTCTACCATCCAAGAAGCCTTCTCTTTGGATGTTGAAGATCAATTGAATGTTGCTCGTCCTGAATTTGCTAAGATTTTGACATTTGTTAAACAAGAAACCAAAACCAACATTGAATGTACCACTTCTCAACACACCAAAAAGAGAACTTTCTTGATCACTGGTAGACCAGATGATGTCAAATTAGCTAAACGTTTAGTCATTAAGAAATTGACCAAACCAGTTAAAATTTCTTTCACTATCCCAGCTAAATTGAGATCCAGAGTCATTGGTCCAGGTGGTAAATACTTGAAACCAATCATCCTGGCCAATGAAGTCAAGATTGAAATTGGTGATGTCGTTGAAGGTGGTAACGATGATGATGTTGGTGAAGAAGGAGAACAAGCTGACGATGCTGAAGATGATATTTTTGCTAAAACTGTTCAAGTTACCATTGATGGTGACATTGAAGGTTCCAAGCGTGCTAAGAACCAAATCTTGGCTATTATCAAAGAGGAAACCAAGAATTTGTCTTCTAAAGTTGCCGTGGATGAAAAAGTTAAACCATTTGCTGCCACCGAATTGAAACCAATTGTTTCAAAATACTCAACTTTGGAATTTGCTATCCCAGATTACAAATCAGGTAGAAACTCCATTGTTATTGTTGGTGAACGTGACTTGGTTTTGGATGCTAAACCAGAAGTTAAAGCTGCTTTGGATAAATTGGCCACCAAAATTACTGTTGTTGAAGTTCCAATTCCAAAATCCAAACATCAATTCTTGCCAATTGAAGAAGTTTTGGAAGAACACAATGTCTTGATCCAATTGCCAAAAGAAGGTGAAACCAATGTTAAATTTATTGGTGAAAAGAAAAAGATTAGTGCTGCTCAAACTTTTGCTCAAAAAACCACTTCTCAATACAAGGTTGAAACTTTAGACATGTCTAAAGCTCACAAGGGTAACTTGAAACACGTTAAAGCCGTTGCTGCTGTTTTGACTGCCACTGGTGCTTTTGACGAGATTGCCAAAGCCAATGATGTTACCATCAGAGCTCCATCTATTAAAGAACTTGAAGCTATCTCCACTATCCCAATTGAAATTGTTTCTAAAGGCGACGATGAAAAAATCAAAGTTGCTAGAAAATCAATTGTCAACCAAGTCAACAAAATCACCCCAGACCAAACTAAAAGTATCGATGATATTGATGAGTTTTTATTGAACAAAGTTGATGAAACCATTAAAGATGTTGCTAAAGAACAAGGTGTTAACTACGTTGTCTTGGGTAACACCATTACTTTGTTTTCCATTGACCAAGCAAATGAAGATGCCGATGATTTCGACGATGTCGCTCCTTCAGATGCTGCTTTCAAGAAAGTTGATGAAGCTTTAAACAAGTTGAGAGAATTGGCTGCCAACTTAACCAGTGCTACTTTATCCATCCCATCTAAAGACCAAGAACAAATTTCTGGTCCTAGGGGAACTACTTTGAGATCCATCTTGGCTTCTATTGAACCAAACACTGTTACTGTCAAATTACACCAACCATCAGCTGATGAAGTGTATGTCCATGGTCTCAAAACTTCAGTTGCTACCGTTACCAAGGAAATCCAAAGTGTTATTTCTGATGCTAAGGAGTATGGTAACGAGTACACCACTACTGTTGCTGTTCCATCCCAAGTTCTTTCTAGATTGATTGGTAAGAATGGTGCCAATATGAACCAACTCAGAGAGGAGTTCGGTACTAAAATTGATGTTCCAGAAGAAAGAGATGATTCTAAAGACAAATCAGCTAAAACCGATGTCACCATCACTGGTATCAAGAGAAACGTGGAAGAAACTAAAGCTAAAGTTAATGCTTTAGCCAAGAGATGGGCTGATGAAACTTTGGTCAGATTAAGAGTTGAAAGTCAATACCACAGAAGAATGATTGGTCCACGTGCTGTTTACATTAACCGTTTGCAAGACAAATACAATGTCAAGATTAGATTCCCATCTGATACTTCTGCCAACTTTGCTGATGCTCCAAACAACAAGGATGAAGTCACCATTAAAGGTCCATCTAAGGGTGTTGCTAAGGCTGAAGAAGAATTGAAAGAATTGTATGCTTTTGAAAAAGAAAACGGTTTCAAGCAAGTTCTTCAAATCCCACTTAAAGCTATTGCTAGAGTCATTGGTAAGGCTGGTGAAACCATCAATGACATTGCTGATGGAACTGGTGTTGAATATACTTTCAAACGTGAAAATGAAGAAACCAATGGTTACTCTGAAGTTGAATTGACTGGTTCTAAATCAGCTTTGAAAGAAGCCATTGCTAAAATCCAAGAAATCATTGATGAAATTGAAAACTTTGTTTCTCGTTCCATTAAAGTTGATCCAAAGTACCATCGTGACTTGATTGGACCAGGTGGTTCTGTCATGAAGGAAATCATTGCCAACGCTGGTGGTGATGCCGTCCCAAGAAATAGACAATACAAATTGTTTGACATTCCAAACGAAGGTTCTGGTAGCGATGAAGTTACCTCTCAAGGTGACAAGACTATCGTTGACAAGATTATTGCTGCTATTGAAAAAATCATTGAAGAAAAGAAGGCTTCTGTTACTGAAGAAGTTGATTTACCTAAAGAAAAACATAGATTGATTATTGGTCCAAGTGGTTCTATTCGTCATTCCTTGCAAAAAGAATTCAGTGTCACCATTGATATTCCAAGACCAAACGATGAATCTACTATCGTCAAAGTCTCTGGTTTGCCAGATAAAATTGCTGCTGCTAAAGCTAAGATTGAAGAATTAACCAAAGATGACTGGAATGAATCAATTGATGTTCCAGCCATTTACCATGCCTTGGTTAGTGAAAGAGGTGCTATTTTCAAGAAATTGAAGAGTGATTTCAATGTTGAAGTTGCTCACGGTAACTTTACTAGACAAGCAAACAAGTTATCTTCTGCTGGTGTTCCAACCCCACCTGAATCAGCTTACCCTGAAGGATCAGAATCCACCAAGTTCACTATTGTTCCAATTGAAGACACCAATGGTTCTTCAACTAGCGAAGACATCATCCCATGGAGATTGAAAGGAACCAACGAAGACACTGCCAAAGCAGCCAAATTAATTTCCGAGAGATTAGAATTGGCCAAGAATGCTAAATCAGTTGGTTGGTTTTATGCTTCACAACCTTCAGTTTTCTCCAAAGTCATTGGTCCTCAAGGTTCTAAAGTTAACCAAATTAGAAAGAAATCCAATACTTTTATTACCATCCCAAGAGCTAATGACAAGAACGCTGCTAATTTCATTTACTTGATTGGTAACGATGATGATTTGAAAGTTGCTAAAACTGAGATTGAAAGTTTATTGTAAATAGAGGGTAATAATAATGGCGTAGAAATTTCGTTAGAGCATGAGTTTTTATTACATAAAATAAAATAAAATAAATATAAAAAAAAATTAGTGTCATGTGTTTTTTCAAATTCCTTTCTAGTATGATCTCTTCTGTTTTTTTTTAGTACCATCCTGATTTTGTTTTGTGATTCTCCTGAGTCGGTTTTTGCGAACTGTGTATTTAATAATCGCCTTAGAGTTATTTTATTATTTTATTACTATTTTTTTTTCTTCGCATTGTATTTCTTAACTGTGCTTCTTATTTTTTTATTTTTTATTTTTGCTTAGGCTGCAAAAACGCCCAAAATTACTACAAGTCACGTGAATACAATGCCAAGATGCCGCATGACTGCAACCTTCAAAAAAAAAAGTAAAAGTAAAAAAAGGAAAAAATTAATCACGATGCAGTTACTGACAAACTTCCCCCGTATATAGAGATGTAAAACAATCAAAAATACACCGTACTTGTCAGATCTATTACAACCTTAGTATCTCGTTATAATTATTTTGTTCATTGTTTTATTTTTATGACTCTAAGAATCAACGTCTTAGCTCACGATCGATGTCGCCATTCTTTTAGTTTGGGGTTTTTATTTTTTTTTTCTTAAATTGATTAATTAGTTGATCATTGAAACCTCCCCCCCACTAGTCAAGAAAGTTGTAGATGTCCCCGCTGTGGCAACTTGGCTTTACACAGTTTTATAAGGGATAAGGATAAGAAAACACTAAAGTAGGAGAGAGCCACAATTAATTTAATTAATTGAATGCAAGTTAGAACAAACAAGGGTTAATTAAATTGACGCCCTTGGGGTTACGATGGACTGATAAAGAAGATCGTACAAATGGTTAGAGTCCTTGTTTAGAAAATTTTTTGATAATGGAAGAAAACGCCGTTTCATTTTTGTTTCTTTTAGTGACAGCCGGGGATTTTTTCTCTGTTTGTGTTGTAGTAGTAGTTAGCTAACTGCCATTAGATTTATTGTGTTGGGCCGCCACAATTCTTTCGAAGTCAAAAAAAAGAAATTTTTTTTTCTTACTCATTTCTTTTCCTGCAAAAAAAGAAAAGAAGAAAAAAAAAGAGAAAAAAATTGCAAGGTAGTTTTGAATTGTATAAAGGTGATATTAATTCCTGAACTAAAAAAAATAAGTACCTTCTAGTTATCTTCTTTTTTTCTTATAATTTGTTTTAAGGAAACTCAATTCTACTCATTGATACCCCCCTCCTAGATTCAAATAACAATTATTTATCATGGGTATAACGGACTTTTATAAAAGTGGTAAATCAATCACTTCCGAGAAACATTCAGAAAATAATACTGATAATATTAGTAATTATGATACTTCTGGTGATGAGCTCGAAGCCGGAGTTCAATTAGATAGAAATGTCAAAAGCATTGGTGTTATTTCCGCCACTTTCCTTATTATCAATAGATGTATTGGTGCCGGTATTTTTGCAACTGGTGCTTCCATCTACAACTTTTCCGGAAGTGTGGGTGCTTCCTTGATGTTATGGGTTGCCGGTACTATTATTGCCTTTTCTGGGTTATTAGTCTACTTGGAATTCGGATCCGTCTTGACCAGAAATGGTTCTGAAGTCGTTTATCTTCAACATATCTATAAAAAACCAAATTTCTTAGTCATCAGTGCCTATGCCGTTTATGCCCTTACTATGCCATGGACTGCTGGTAACAGTATTGTTACTGGTGAATATATCTTGACGGCCGCTGGTAAAGAAGTCACTCAATGGAACTCTAGAGGTATTGCCTTAGCCGTTGTGACTTTTGCCTTTGCTATTAATGCTTTCAATGCTAAGATTGGGTTATGGGTTGCCAACACTTTGGGTTCATTCAAAATCATCATCATTTTGTTTATCATCATCACTGGTTGGGTCGGTCTTGGTAATGGAATCAGAAGTAAGAACTTCCATCCAACTCACAATTTCTCCAACGCTTTTGAAGGAGAAACTCCATCTGGGTATGGTATTGTCAATGCCTTGTATAACGTCATTTGGTCTTATGTTGGATATTCCAATGCTTCATATGCCTTAGGTGAAGTTAAAAACCCACAAAAGGTTCTTAAAATCGCTGCCCCATCTGCCTTTATTGGTATTGCCATTGCCTATATGTTGGTCAACATTGCTTACTATGCCGTTGTTCCAACTGATGTCATTGCCAACTCCAAGAGAATCTTGGTTTCTGAATTCTTCTTTTATGCTTTTGGTACTAACGCCAGTAAAGCTGCTTCTGTTTTCGTTGCTTTATCTGCTTGGGGTAATGTCATGTCTGTTATTTTCTCCCAAGGTAGAATCATCACTCAATTAGGTAGACAATCTGTTATTCCATTCTCAAGATTCTTTGGTAGTAGTAAACCATTCAACACCCCATTCACTGGTTTGCTTGAACATTGGATCATTGGTGTCATTTTCATTTGTGCTGTTCCACCAGGTGATTCATATAACTTTATCCTTAACTTGGTTTCTTACCCATTGAATGTCATCAATACTTTCTTGGGTGCCGGTTTAATCTGGATCTACATTAGAAAATATCAAGGTAAAATAGAATGGAATGCTCCAATCAAAGCCAGTTTACCGGTTGCTATTTTCTTCTTCTTATCATCATTATACCTTGTCGTTGCCCCATACGTCCCACCAACTGCTGGTCAATCAGTTTACGAAAGTCTTCCATACTGGTTACACGCTGTTGTTGCATGGGGTATTTTTGGTCTTGGTGGTATCTACTGGGCTGTTTGGACCCAATTCTTACCTCGTCTTGGTGGTTATAAATTGATTGAAAAAGAAGTCCTTGGTGATGATGGTTTCTGGAGAAACAAAGTTTACAAAGTATCCAAAGATAGTTCCGAACAAGAAATAGAGGAACACATTGAAGCTGACAATGCAGCTGATTCCGAAATCAAACATTAATATTAACTAATTAATTAATTAATTAATTCATTTATTCATTATTTTTTATTTTTCACTTCAACAATATTATTTTTAAGGTTCAACATCCTTTGTATTATAGATTATATATATATTTTTAAAACGGTTCTTTTATATAAATCACATTTGCTAATATAGACAATAGATTCAGGTCATGTAATTTACGATAATTATAAACATAGATTCTAATTGTAGGCTTAAACGTTGAAGAAGATCTAAAAAGAAGTTTCAAAAAGCGCGCCGCAAATTCCATCCAAAAAGGGTAATTCCCGTTATCTCCCAATGATATGAAATCGTGTTCATTGTATTTTTCTTATCAGGTTGTAAACACCAAAAACGTATAAAAAATAAAATAAGATGACCATATCTAAATCAACAACTTTTTGAGTTTTTTCTCCTTCCTTCTTTCTTCGTCTTTCTTTATTACTTATTCAAATTCGAAATTACTACCATAAAGAAAGGACAATCTTCCCTCCACGTTTTCATTTTCCCAAATCGCCGTACGACCATAACCACAACCGGCACCAAAAAAAAAAACAAACAAAACAAACAAAACAAACAAACGAACACATATACAAAAAAAAAAAAAAACCCACGTTACATAAATATACATAGTCATGTCTGAACCTCAGAATATAAAACCTAAAAAAGAAAGGAGACGTTCAATAGCATTGCTAACAAAGTCACCATTATCTCACTCACCCAATCCATCTCCTAGAGGCTCATTACCCAACTCATACACTACTAATACCCCATTTTTACGTGGCGATCATTATACCACTAATAATAATAGTGACGATTCAGCCATTATGGAATCGACTTCAGATCAGTCTTTCACAGAAAACAGAAATCACACTCCAAATAGTTTAAGTAACACCGATCATATGGATTTAGCTACTGGTATAGATAATCCTGAATTGATTAAAAATATATCTAAACATTTACCAAGTGATTTTGATTCATTGAACCAAGAAGGAGCTGACATTACAAGAGATTTGTACAAGATAAAAGAGGATTCCCAGAGGGCTAACTTGAAGAAATCCAGGAGTTGTGAATCTTTGGGATCTAATCTGGTAAGATCGCGAGCTAGTTCGTTTAATGTACCGGGTGGGTTCCGCCGTGAGTTCCTATTGAGTCAACTGTCGAATCCAAATGTTGAAGCCTTGCGTACAGCCACACCAAACTTCTTGACAAGGAATTTCATTGAATTCTTGAGCATCTACGGACACTTTGCCGGGGAGGACTTAGAAGACGATGAGAACATCGCTAACCATTATAAGTATCTTTTACCTCCTGGTGGAGGAGAAGAGGAACCATTGATCCCTGGGGATAACTTCAACCCCAGAGGAACTGCAACAGACAGGAAGGCTTACTTTTTATTATTGAAGGCGTTCGTTGGTACAGGTGTGCTTTTCCTCCCCAAGGCATTCGCCAATGGAGGTTTGATATTCTCCATTGGATTATTGGCATTCTTTGCATTACTTTCATGGTGGTGTTATACAATCCTTGTTTATACCAAAATGGCAACAAGAGTATCTAGTTTCGCTGAGATTGGTCTCAAATTATATGGTCCTTGGTTACAGAGACTAATTCTTTCTTCCATCGTTATATCCCAAATTGGATTCGTGGCGGCATATATCGTGTTTACCCTGGAAAATCTTCGTGCGTTTGTGGTAAACATAACTGGGTGGAAAAGTTCAGATATTAACATTGTATGGTTCATCATACTTCAAGTATTGATCGTGACTCCATTATCTTTGATTCGTGACATTACAAAATTATCATTGCTGGCAGTCTTGGCTAATGTATTCATCTTTGCTGGGTTAATCACCATTTTGTATTTCATGTTGTATGAATGGTTAGGTGTCAATCATGGAAAATTCGGTCCTGATATTGTTTACTATTTCAATAAATCAGAGTTTTCTTTATTTATCGGGACAGCCATATTTGCATTCGAAGGTATTGGATTGATTATACCTATTCAAGAATCAATGATACATCCAAAGAATTTCCCTAAAGTTTTGGGTCAAGTGATATTTTCCATTACTGTTATAATGATAACTGTTGGTGGATTGGGTTACTTGACATTTGGTGATAAAGTCAACACGGTTATATTATTAAACCTCCCACAAGACTCCATCTTAGTCATTATGATACAATTGTTGTACTCATTAGCTATTTTATTATCCACTCCATTACAACTATTTCCAGCCATCAGATTACTCGAATCTAAATTAATCTTTGGTAGTGGTAAAAGTTCCCCAACTATCAAATGGTTGAAAAACTTGTTTAGAACAATTTTTGTGGTGTTCACAGCATATATCGCGTTTATTGGTGGACAAAATTTAGATAAATTTGTTTCATTTGTGGGATGTTTTGCTTGTATTCCATTGGTTTACATGTATCCTCCAATCTTGCATCTTAAAAGTTGTTGTAAAATCCATGATGGGTTACTGCAGGAAGAGAAACGATCAAGATACTGGTTGGGTATGCTTGATTATGCGTTGTTGGTTATTGGAGCATTTGCATTCGTATATACGACATACCAGATTTTATTTACATAATAAAAACTGAAGAAAATAGACATTTTTAGAGAAGAGATAAACACGTACTCTCATGTAGTGTATTGTAGATGTCATACGAGATACTGATTGGTTGGTTGGAAGAATCACCGACTAAATGAATCAATTACAGAAGAATTCGCGAATCACACAATGCGTCGCGTAGAATGGAAAACAAAAACAAATAAAAAAAAGGAACGAACCCTAAAACTCTTAAAAAAATTTACGGAAATGTAAACAAAAAACACAACAGACACACGACTATGCAAAAAAAAATAACAATACAAATTTCCTACTCTTGCTGTTCTTTTCTTAATTATCACTAACTACAAAATAAAGAAAGTTGTTATCTCCTGATTTCGATCCAACTTACTACTCGTCATCACCCACCACGACACAATGGAGAAGACCAACCCATTATTACCATTTTCATTTAACATATCATCATTTAATGAACGCAGTCCATTGGATACAACACCTAGAGATAAGCTTACAATTGATGAAAATGCAGAAAGTTTATATCATACCAGGAAAACAATATCTCCATCTCCATTGAAAAACAAACAACGACCAACCTTGAATAAAAAATTCCCACCTCGATTGAAAAGAAAAATGGGAGAGAGTTTTAATGATAAAGATGATATCAAAAGACTTGATGTAGGTGTTGACGAGGAAGATGAGGGAGAGGACGAAGAGGAAGAAGAAGAAGAGGAAGAAGAAACACAACGCGACGATGGACTTGAACAGATTCCATTACCTCCAAGTAGTCCACCACCAACACAATTATTCACTGACGTGTTGATATCTGAATATGATATGAGTACAAATCCAGAAATATCTCATGGGATACCTAAATCACCAGCTAAGAAAGTCCACCTGCTTAATTTAATACCTAGTGAATTAAGTGATTTTAAATTTGATAGTTCACCAACAAAGAGAAAAACCAAACAATTGAGTTCAGAAGCAGATTTTGGTATTGATAGATTTAATAGATTCAATGGTAATTTCACATATGAATTACTGTCTTCTACTGGTGTTGAAGAAAACGAACGGGTCAATGAATCTGCAAAACAAGCAAGTTATAATCGAGCTAGAGATATTATCATGAGTTCTTTTGAAGATATGAATACTGTGATCAATTTAGAAGGTATGAATTTATATGAATTGCCATCTGAGATTAAAGATTTGAATAATTTAGTGGTGTTTGATGATGGTGAATCAAGATGTCATCATTTATTTTTGAATAATAACAATTTACATCAATTGCCACCCGCATTGTTCAAATATTCTAAACTACAGGTATTATCATTAAGAGTTAATCAATTGACAAGCATACCTCCATTGATTGAAAAATTGCAAAATTTAGTTGATTTATCATTAGGTGCAAATCGTCTTAGATTTCTTCCTTTCCAAATTTTGAATTTACCAAAGTTGGATAATTTCACCGCGGGTCCTAATTCATTTAAAAGAATTGATGATTTCTCCAAAAATGATATAATTACAATCGATAGGAAAGTGGGTCTGCATAGATTGAAATATAGAACAAAAATTAAACCCTTGGTACCACCCAATTCTGTTTATTTGACATCATTGAAAACTCAATGTTTAACCAAGATTGCTAAACATGATGTTACATATCAGGAAACTAAAGCTTGGAAGAAGTTTACTCCTAATTTGTATCATAAATTGATTAAAGAGGCTATTACTAAAGGTAAGTTTAATGATGTGTGTTATAAATGTGATAATATCGTGGTTGAACCCATAGCAGAAGTCTACGAATGGTGGGACATATTGCTTAATAAGAATCTACCAATTCGAAAACAATTTTGCAGTCTGAAATGTGTTGATAGATATGAAGTTGAAATTGAGAATATATTGAAAATTGACGAAGCAATATAGCTAATATAGTTAATACATATTATCCCAGGGTTTGCATGTTTTTTTGGTTAACCGCGGAAATTGACGGTATGAATCGACCCGCTAACAAAATCCTTGCATGTGGTAGAGAAATGCCTTACTCCCTTCCTCTCTCCCTCGCTCCCTTTCTCTCCCCACAAAACAAATTTTACCCAACTAGTTTTCATTTTCCACTCAAAATCAAGAGCCAAAAAAAAAAATTTATATTACGTCAACCACTTGATAAAGAACCATCAAACTATTCAATTATTACACAATAAACAATGACATTAATAACTGCTGAGAGATTAGTCAAATTAGCATACAAGTATCCCAACTTATCCAACACGTGGTATTTAATAGCCACAGCTTGTTTAACCGTGATCAATCAACCGGATGAAATCCCTAAAATATATCATTTTGCCTTGCGTCAACAATTATTAGAAGATGCACCAACCACGGGTAATACTTCTTTATTGACTAATAAATATTTATTACAATTAGCTCATGATTCAATTGAATCTGCTAAAAGATATCAAGATTTAACTGCTGTTGGGATGAACTTACCGGATATTTTAATCCCACCGACGTATTATGATAAACTTCCATTGAATTTCAAGTTTAATAAAGGTGAAGATATTTTCAGATGTCATGATCAGTTAACTTCTAGGTTTAGAGAAGTTATTTTGAAAAGTATCGCGTTGATTGGATTACCTAAAGTGATTAATTCTTTGATGATTTTGAAAACCGTCACCCCAACGAACTTTAAAAGTGGGGTTATTCCTGAACGTCCATGTGTGGTTACTCCTGGAAACATCCCATCGGCTGATATTGTAAGTGAAGATGTTAATGGAACTAGATTTGAAGATATTAATACTAGTAAATCAGGTGGCAGTTTAACGTTTGATACTATTGATGGCCCGATTTCTCCACAATCTATTAATAATAAACAAATATTTAAGGATTTGAAAAGAGGGTCTGATTTCTGGAATTCGGTTTATAGAAATAAAATCAATACCAGGATTAAAAATCAAATGTTGACGGCATACCCTGATTTATGGTATTATGCATATCATCATGTTTATACTCCATTGTTGAGTTTTACCGATATAATTGATGGTAAGGAGACGTCTTTATGTGTGGTTGCTTGTTTGATTCCTCAAGATGTTAATCCTCAACTTAAAGGTCATTTGAAAGGTGCGCTTAATAATGGGGCTACCAAGGAGGAAATCAATGATGTAAGACAATTGGCTTTTGATATTTGTGATTGGAAAGGTGGTATTACTTGGAAAGGTGGTAAAGAAAATGTCGCCAAGTTATAACTAGAACAGAATATATAGGTATCATTAAATACACAATTCATTTTCTATATTGTTATACATAAATACATACATATCAAGGGTTTGTCTCTGGTCTTTTCAATAGTCTGATTGGTCGTGGTCTACTACTACTACTACTGTTACTTGTAGAACTGTTTTCAGTCTTGGGATTGTCTTGGTTCTTTGGTTTTGCAGAAGGTTTCTTTGCTGGCGGTTTAGAGTCTCTTGTCTTTGGTTTTCTTGATGGAGGTGGTTTACTCGATTCTGGTCTTGTAGAATCATCTTTTGATAATGGTTTCTTAGATTCTACTTCCTTTGACTGTTGCTGTTGTTGTTGTCTCTTGGGTTGTTCTTCTTTTTTACCATCTTTTGGTTTCTTTTGTTTTTTTCTTGACTTTGGTTCCTTGTCTTTATCCTTACCTTCAAGGACTTTCTCCTCAATTCCTTGTGGTTTACTCTGTTTGGTTTTGTTTTCCTTTGGTTTACCATCCTTTGGTTTATTCTCCCTTGGTTTCCTTTCTCTAGACTTAGGTTTCTCCTTTTCATTCTCCTTCTCTTTCTCTTTCACACCACCCTTCTTCTTTGAGGGTTTGTCAGACTTTTCTATCTTTTCTTTCCCCTTGGTCTTTGACTTATTTTTTGAATTAGTCTTTTTCGATCCCATAGGAGCACCACCACCACCACCACCACCAACTTCCTTTTTATTTCTAATCCTCTTACTCTTATTCTTTTCTTTAATCATATGATTAACATCCATTAAATCGAATTTATCAATTTCATGATTTAAAAATTTAACAAATTTACCAAAGATCTCATCATTATCAATCATATCCTCTTTACTTCTAACTTCTTTTCGAACACGTTGTTTCTGTTCCAATTGTTGTTTCAGATCAACCATTTTATGAAATATGGATTTCTCAATCATAGGTATAATCGAATCAGTATCATCACTAAATGATTTATCCTTCAAATATCCCAAGAATCCATTCATATCTTGAACATTACTGAATTTGACATATGCTCGTGAATACACCGGGACTTCGAAATTGGTTCTTGGATATGATCCTTGGATATAATAAAATTGGTTGATTTTGGTAGCATGATATGGATAATATGTAGCTAATTGGTTTAAGAAATCGGATTCTGTTAATGATGGTGGTAATAGACGGATTACTAATTTATTATTCCGTGAGATTATTGGTGTTGCTGTTGAAGTTGATGATGTTGTTGTGGATGATGAGGTTGACCCAGAGGTTTTCTTGGATAGTATACCTGTAGGTGGTCCTGATCTTCTTGGTGTGACTGATGCCATGTTGAGTGCTACTAGGGGCAGGTGCTTTGTAAGGAATGAAAATTTGTTGATAATTTTTTTTTTCTTCATCCTCAATCAAAACGAAAAATCATCTTTATTTAGAACCTTGAACAGTCCAGCCATATGCAAGATGAGTTTGATGAAATTTATAAATGAAATCAATCAAACATATAGTATAACAGATAACAATTTAAAAATCCAAGAATTATCTCGTCTACTATCTATAAACCCACAAGAAAACAAATATATCAGTATTATATACAATGCCAATAATATTCCTTCAACAATCACGACATTATACGATGAAGATTGGTCCGCATTTAATTTAATAATAACCAGTTTTGTTAAACTATGTCATGAGATGGATCCGTGGTCCGTTTTAAAATCATTTGACTTGTATGCGGCGTATTTAAATGACTTATCAATTGGATTCAATAATAACCAATATGGATGGTTATTATCCAATGTTATCCAATCCACCACAAGTTTTATTGTTCCCTGGACAAAGAATTTAGATTTAATGATGTATTTTAAAGAACAGGGCGGGAAATTCCGATTGAATTATATGGCTAGTTTGATATTAAAAATTTTCAATAATATAAGAATCAACGATTCTAATGTTTTCAAAAATTCAATTATTTTATATTTGGGAAATACGTTATGTTATATTTATTTTAAATTGGATAATCCATTGCTTTGTCAAAATGTATTTAGTAACATGCAGAATACCAGTTTGAAATTAAAAGATTATCCATTGACTCAACAATTGAAATATAAATTTTATCTAGCCAAGTTTTATTTGATTAAATATCAATTATTAGAAAGTTTTGAAAATTTGAAATGGTGTTTATTAAATACATCAAGTTTGAAGAATCAAAAATTAATTCTTGAATTACTCATCCCGATAAGTTTAGTCGTTGGAATAAAACCAAATTTCAATTATTTATCATCTAAAGGTTTACAATTTGAATTTTTCAATATGTATGAACAAATAGCTCATGCTGTGAAAAATGGAGATATCAAGACATTCCAACAAATAATTCATGAAAATTATCAATATTTAAAAGATAAAAAATTACTATTGTTAATGAATAAATTAGATATATTGGTATTAAGAAATTTGGTTAAAAAAGTATGGATATTATTGAATAAACCAGCAAGTTTAGATTATACTAGGATTCCAATTGAAGGTCATATGAATGATGAATTGTATTTAGAGAATTTATTGGTGACATTAATTGATTCAAATTTGATTAAAGGGAAATTGACAGTTAATAAAACAGTGGTGTTAAGTAAAAATGATCCTTTCCCAAAGGTGTTCAATATTTATAAAGTTAGATTTGCCAAAAGAAGTTTAAATCAATGGATGTAGGTAATATATATCTATGTGCGTCACTACCAATTGTAGATGTTGATTATCGGAAAACAAGCGAAAATCAACGAGAAAAAAAGCAAATAAGCAAAAGAAAGAAAAAATTCCGAGTGAATGGCAACTATCAACTACAACAGATCACACATCATAACAATAACACCTCCTATATGAAATGATACTTTCAACCTCATCAATTCCAGAAGAACTCAAGACAAACAAGTCTATTACTCCATATATTATAAGATCCATAGAATTATCCCAAGCTAATCCTGTGGTGAGTTATTATTGTAAGATTTATGTATTGGAATATATCTTAACCAACAAATTACACACCACTTCAAAAGAGATCGAAACATTCACGATTGAATTACTCGATGATACCGAATCGATTAAAAAAGATGAATCTGATGAGGATTTGCATAAAGTGTTAAATGATAAGCAATTATCATTCAGTTTAGTGTTTGCATTCGCGTACAAGTTGTTTAATTCATGTTTGGTAGGATTACAACAATTAACACGGAGTAATCAAGATCAATTAATTGGGAAGTTTAAAGCAACGTTGAATTTTTTGAACATATTAGAAGTGTTCCAAAATCTGGATATTGATTGGAAACAAGTCACTGGTGGTAAGGCTGAAAGTTGGGAAGAATTTGATAAATTGAATAAAGAGAAATTAAAAGTATTGAAGTATCAATTGTCAAGGGTGTTGAAGGGGGATGTGGAGTATAAGGATGAAGAGATAAAGGATGAAGATTTAGAAAAAGAATTGGATCAAGAGTTGGAAGAATTAGGTGGTGAAGTTAAAGATGAGGATGTACATGAAGAAGAAGGAGATAAGGATATTGGTGTGCCAGGGGCACCAAGTGAACTTCCTAAATTTATTGATCAAAATGGTGAAGAAACTCAACCTGAATTACCACTGACACCTAAATTCATCAATGAACCAACAATTGATGATAAACATGAGGAAGAGGAAGAAGGCAAGGAGAATGGTGATGACAATACGGTAAAATTACCTGGAGCTCCACATGTTCCACCATCTGTCCAAGATGAAGAAGATGAATCAGTGAAATTACCTGGAGCTCCTAAATACTTACCAGATGATGATTTATCACACATAAACAAATCATCTACGATACAGGTATTTTCACCATCAGATAAAGACAAGCAACCAACAACGACTAAATCAGATCCACCAGTTAGGAAACCATCCACTTCATCATCATCAGCCACGAATACACATAAACACCATGCACCATTGACTAAAGAGAATATCAAACAGATATTAAATAGAGATGATACGATAACTCAAGTTCAAAAACATGCCAAATTTGCCCAATCGGCACTTCAATTTGAAGATTTTAAAGAGGCTGAAAAACAATTGACACAAGGTTTAGAATTGTTAAAAGTATTAAGACAACAAGAAGATGAATGATGTAATGGTTTGGAGGAGTGGGAGAGGAGAGAGGGGGGAATTTGACGTAAGGGGACAGATGTAGGGTGTATAGTTTTGTAGATCTTTGTTCCTATTTGTAATCCAAGAGGCTGTGTGATGTTTTTTTTTAATACTGGGCTGTGTGCTTTTCGTATTTATAGATGAAATAAGTACACGTTGTTAAATTCAATTGACACCTTGTTCAACAGAATAGTGATCTGTTACATATTATCTTGTCGAAGAAGAAGAAGAATATAAACGTTGATCTTGAGATTAATGCAAAACAAGGTATTGGGTTACCAAGACATCTAGAGAAGTTTCTCGTACAGTATAAAAGGGAATAGTCGCACAAAATTATGAGTGGGAGTGGGAGAGGAGAAGAGGAGAGGGGTGGAAATTTATTATGGTAGTGAGTTGCATGAACTAGATACAGCCCCAGATTGGAGGCTATACAGACCATAGGTATAAGCAAGGCTATGTTATGAAATACTTTATGGAAGATGTAACAATGCTGAGGTTGACAGGGAACGAGAGATGTGACGTCATATTGTATAGAGAATACCGCGGGAATAAATGAAATCAAAATAAACGAAACCAAAAGAGACGAGACAGAAACACAAAAAAATAAAAATAAAAGTGAAGTGGAGTGAGGTGGAATGCAGTGAAATAAAGTGAAATGAAATCCTCTTAGTGTGTGTAGTCATTCAAAAGTTGAAATTTGTAGTGGTGAACAAATAGAGTCGATTGTTTGATTCGCTTACTTATGTGTTATGGGAACAATAGGTGTGGGTTGTAAATTAGTATTGTTGACCAATTGCCTAATTAGGATGGGTGATAATTATTGATACTACCTATTTAGTACATTTTACATAATGCTCGGGAATAACACAGAATGGGCATCCAATACAATAGTGTACCAATAACAATATCAACCTAGGTTTAGAGGAGGTAGTTGTAGTTGTAGAGGTGGAAGGGAATGTAAGAATAATACTCTCATAACCCAATATTGACCCAATATACACGAGAATAATAATAACAACAACAACAACAACGCCAGAAAAAGATTTTAAGTCGTGTTTGTTTATACAAGAAAAAAAAAGATTACATAGAAGACAAGAAAATAAATTAGTTAAATAATAATAATAAAACTAACTACACAAAATACAACAACCACAACAACACAAGAACACAACAACAGAAGTAAAGACTAAAAATCTTCTATGGAACAAAAGTAAAACCAAACGGAAAGATCGCTGTTGTAGTTAATAGTTGTAAGTTGTAAGTAGTCAAGTAGTTAAGTAAGATTTTCTAAAAGTAAGTGAACAAAAAAAAGTTAACTTTTTATATCACACTTTTTCTTTTTACTTTTTCAATAGAGTTTATTAATACTACTACTACATTACATTACATTCGTTCATTTTTATCCTGATTCGCATTTTTTTTATTTTTTTATTTTTTTATTTCTGATTTCTGATTTCCCTTCATTCTTTTTATCTCATATTTTATATTTTATATTTTATATTCTTTTGATTTATCAGAGTTGATTTATACAGATTATTGACAGTCTACTTAGTATCAAATAATCAAGAAAAAACACCACAACTACAAGAAACACCGCAAGTGGGGATCATTCTAACCAAATTGACAAACTTTTTACTAAAAAAAAGAATTGCCAAATACATAACCCATTTTGCACTACAAAATCAAATCAACTAAAACAACTCACTCACTTTCACTAAAAGTCAGAGGAAGAAGAAAAAAAAAAAATAAAGTCACCCAGGAAAATTTTTATAACACTTACACAATATTTACTACCCTTATTGATTCAGATATAAACAAACCTTCTTTTTACCATTTCAGACAGTTATCCTTGTCTTTATCTATATTATTATCATATTACCACATCTAATCAATCATGAATGCCATGAAAAAGAGAATAAGTTCTGGTAAAGAGACTCCCAAGATTGACACTTCCAAATCGGTATCTCCAACTCCCCCTCCAGATCCAAATAACCTAGATGGGATCTCTCCTGAGTTGATCCCGATCGTCACCTTATTATCTTCTCAAGCACATCGTCGTTACCATGAAGGTATCTTTATGCTTTATTACGATTTAAATGGGGATGGTAAACCAGCAGATCGTGAATGGAAAGAAGTCTATGGGATATTAACTGGTAATCAGTTGGCTTATTGGGATGCAGCAAACTTGGCACAATTTAAAAGTAATCCTAGTGCTTTACTAGAAACTTCTTCAAAACCAGCTTATATCAACTTTACTGATTCCGTATATAATGCCATGAAAGTATTACCTGCTGCCAAACAAAATTTGGACAATGTTATCATAGTGTCAACAACTTTGAAAAACAGATACATTTTACAATTCAAATCATATAAAGATCTTACCATGTGGTACTCAGCTTTGAGATTATCAAACTTTGAATACACTTCTTTACAAGAAGCTTACACTGGTGCCTTGTTGTCTGCTAGAGGATCACGATTATCTGATATCAGAACCATTTTAGCCGAAAAGAGATTCGACCATGAAGATTGGGTCAGTATAAGATATGGTAGTGGGATGGCTTGGAAACGTTGTTTTGCTGTGATTGAACCATCTACCACTAAGAGAAAATCATTTATCCCCGGAAGAATTTTATTTTTCGAAAATGAACAAAAGAAAAAGAAACAATTAATGGCCGTGGTGACTAATGCTTCAGCCGTAGCAGCTATTTATCCCCAATCTCATTTATTGATAGATCACTCGACAATGTTGAAAATGGATGGGTTTATTAATTTCAATTCTCCAAGTTTATCAACAAAAGTACCAAAGAAATCAGCCGGTGATTTTAAACACACTGCCATCTATTTAATGCCAGAACAACATTCAGCTGTTCCTGGGTTTGATACCTTGATTAGATTTTTGGTACCTTTATTGGATACTTTTGGATTATATGGAAGACCTAAAAGACTTAAGGCAAATAGAAATGATCAAGATTCTTTATTGTTTGGTTTACCTACTTTACCACGAGTTCATTACTTGGAATTAGATGATGTCTTGGATTTGACTAAAGGGGATTTCTTAAGTTGGGACATGAAGACTTGGAATAGCAATATTAAACATATTTTGAAAGGTAAACTAGATAGAGGTTATGAAGGATGTGGAAGTCAAAGAGGATATCAAGGAGCTGTGAGTTCTTTGAACAGTCCAGTCATTTCTGTTGGATCTCCAAGATTCCCTGGTTCACTGGATAAGTCGTCATCTTCTAGACTGGCATCTTCGTCATTGTCTCAACAACAGCAACAAGTTCAACAGCAACAGCAGTACCAACAACAGAAAAATGCCATACCACCAAGTGGTCCAGATCCTAAATCAGCCAATTCTGGTTTGAATAGGAATGTCAATGATTTATCTATTGGAGTGTCTAACAAGAATGTACCTTCACTTCCAACTTTGCAAGTCGACAAGGCAAGAGACAATCACAAATCTGTGCAATTGGCAGAAATCTATCAGAAATATTCCGATATTCAATCTCCTTCTGATCAATTTGATAGAGCTGTTATGTTGAATGGTTCCCACGAGAAAATCTTGGAAGATGATTTACCAGTTGGTGTGCGTCAAATGAATTTGAAAGGAGATGTTTATCCAAAAGATGATGATGGATTATTCAGTGATGATGAAGAGGAAGAAGAAGGTGATGATGGGTTTGAAAAAGTTGATGTCAGGAAAATTGGTGTGAATTCTGATGGTACTCCATCTACTCCTACTATAGGAAGTTTGAAAGTTCCATATACTGAAGGTAGAGCAGGTAGCTCTTCATCTGTTGTATCTCCAATGGCACAGTTTAACGATTTCAAAGAAACATACAAGAAGCAAACTCTAAAGGAACAGCCATATCCTAATGATAGTGATTTTGATGACGATGATGATGCTGGCTCACCACCTCCACCAGTTCCTGCTCATGATGCTAAATACAAGACTGGATTCCAAGGTAATATTATTTCAGTTAATCTGGGTGTTGCTGGTGCCAGAGGCTCAACGGGTAAGACATCTGTTCATTCAGAAGCTGGAAGAGTAACTAGTGGTTCTTCAGCTGAATCATTTGCTAAAAATGGTGAAGAAATTAATCTTTATTCTACAAAGTTACCTAATCCAATGACAGGAAAACCAAGGTATATTTCGTCGCCTAATTCATCACAGAATAATCTCAATAATTATTCACCTGAAAGACTGTCACCACTTCAAAAAGCAAATTTACAATATCCAGTTTCTCCTAATCGTGTTGAAAAAGTTGCTAAAAGTTCAGATAATTTGAATGAGGCTATGAAATTACCATCATTACCACCTATGCAACAAAAACTGTACCTGACATCTCCACCAAAGCAACAATACCAACAGCAACCTCAACAACATCACACATCAAGAAAACCACCACCACAAGAACAGCCACAGTCACAATCGAGACCTTTGAATCAAAACCCATATCCAGCTAATGGTCAACAAGGATATCCTCAACAATATGGTTACAAAACACAAAACAAACCTCAACCTATGGTTCCTCCACAACAGCAACAGCACCGTCCACCACCTCCACAACAACAGCAACAGCGCCAACAGCAACAATATTATGGTCAACCAGCACCGCAACAAGGTAGATCACAACAAGCACCACCACACCCTCAACAACAACAAATGCCTCAAGGTTATAGACAACAACAAGCACCACCAATTCAACAGCCACAACAACAACAACCACAATATGGACGTCCAGCACCACCACAGAATTATTCTAACCTGAGCCCAATGCAAAGTCGTGGTTCTATTCCAAGAAACAATGGTCAAATGCCACCACCACAATCCCAACAATCCCAATATTATCCACGTCAACAACAACAGCAACAACCAAATGCTTTCAGAGGATATGATGGTCAACCACAACAACAACCACAACCACAATATTCGTATTTACCTTCAAAAGCTCAACCAAATGGACGTCCTATGCAACCACATCAAGATAGACAACATCCTTATGCTGGTCAATATTCCGATCAATACGCAAATGGTAATTCAAGAAACTATTAACATTCTCCTCATATATTCTCTCTCTTTCTTTTTTATTTTGTTTTATTATGTACATTAGAAATATATATCAATATCATATATTAAAAAAAAAAATACAAAAACTATTTACAAACATCTGAACTTTTCTAAATCTTATGTCTATGATCTTTAGGAGTATGCAAAGGAGACCAAATACCTCTAACAGAATCATTAATCGATTTCACCTTATGATTAAATTTAAACAATTCATTACCAGACCGAGCAGAATACTCATCAAGTTTCTTAATGATTTCACTCTCACGTAAATTCCTAATCTCCACTTCCTCCCTCTTAACCTCCTTCCCAACACTCCCACTATTATCCGGATTAGAATAGTTAAAGATCAACTTCGGATGTCCTCTAGCCTTAACAATCTCGAAAAAAATATTGGGTTTCTGGTGAGTTATGTAATCATTTAAAGTTCCATTATTCAATATCTTACGAAGATAAGTCGACGATCCTCCCCAATTACAATACTGTATCGTGATTTTATGACATGGTGTCACGTATGATCCTAATCCATTACGTGCAATAGATACTTTTGGTATGGCTTTCACGGGCATCGTTAAATGAATGAATAAATAGTTGTGTCTAGGTTTAAGGACCTTGGTTTAAGTTCTGGTTTAGAAAATTTTTTCAACTTGGTGAGAATCAATAAGAAAAAAAATATCCAAAGAGTCGTGTGAATGAGGAGGATCACGTGATACAATATAGAAAGAGAAAAGGATCTACTTATAACATACAGCTTATAATGAATTAAGTAATATAAATGGATGTTGAATATGAATAGTATGTCAAGGAGAAGAACATATCCTGTTCCATAGCTAAATATAAAATATTTCACCTTTATACTCATATGGTAGCACTTTTGGGTTATTGTTATTTTTGGGTTTATGCAAATAAATACCCAAAAAAAAATCATAGTGAACCAACCACAACTCAACCCAACGGAATTCATTCTACCAGTGACATTGACGATGGAGATAACTCCTGAGATTTTGTATAAATTAGCATATACATATTCTAATTTACAAGATACTTGGTATTTATATGTTATATCCAGTTTAACTGAATTAAATTTCCCGGAAGAGATCCCCAAAGTTTTCCATTTTGCATTAATTCAACAATTATTCAACCATGATAAAGGAGGAGAGGAAGAAGAAGAGATGGTTAAGATAGCTGAAGAGAGTATAGCGTCTAGTGAATTGTATTCGGAGATGTATAAGACTGGACAACGAGAATTACCTGATTTGAACATACCCCAGGGCATAAAAGGAATGAAATATGATAATGAACAAGAGATCAGGAAGAAACAGAGAGGTATTGTGAATAAGATCAAAGAAATGTTATTAAAAATAAGTATGTTTGTCGGTATGCCTAAGTCAATTAATTCATTCATGATTTTACTATCAGTTACTCCCCAAAACTTACTCCCTTCATCAGGTGATATAGAATACAATCGAAAGGGGATAACTAGAGAAGATCCCGATGGGGTAGAGACGATAAATGGGAGAATATCAGAGACTTCAGTTGAGACAGAATCAATGATATCGAATCTAATCCAAGGTTCACAATATTTCACAACATTTTATGGAGATTCCACACAAGCGATAGAAAGGAATAGGGAAGATATGTTCCTGGCATGTCCTGATTTATGGTATTTCGTATATCATAATGTATATTCTCCATTATTAGGATTTAATGATATTTTGAACTCCATAGAAACATCACTTGTTTTAATTTCTTGTATTATTCCTCAAAACCTCGATGATTTACAAATAGACCCATACTTACAGAGTGCTATTCATTTCGGTGCCACAATTGAAGAAATCTCCAATGTCAAGCAATTAGTCTCCGAAATAACTACATTAACAACCTCATCAACTTAATTCCATTATCAAAATGAATCCGTATATTTATATATATAGACAGATTATAATTGTATTCTATTTTGTCTTTTAATTAAGAAAATCTGTAATCCACAAAAGGCAAAGAATGCCAAATATACAAACACAGCACCAAAGATAGTCTTAGCCACTGCTTCACCATCTTCTGGATCGTTTATTGACCCCATGAATGATTCATTATTGATTTTGAAAAGATATCCTATGACTGATAATATAACTATGGCGAATGATGATGTTATGAAACAACAGTATGCTTGGAATGTAGATACGACTGGTTTCATTGTGATTTATAACTGATTGATTGATGGTTGAAGGGGATGGTCGATGCTTGGATATTACTTAATATGTTGTTTGTGATTTTTTTGTTCGTTGTAATTTTGTTCTCAATTTTGTTTTCGCTTCAGTCAGTTTGAAATTCAGACACACATTCTCAGAGAGACTTATAAACTGCAAAAAAAAAAAAACTACACTGTATTTATGAGAATTATTGTACGTACATTTTTCTCTCCCTCTTTCTATTTAAATTGAACTTTCCGTCTAGTTCTTTTACCTAATGGTAAAAACGTCTCTGATACAACCATCGTACTCTCTCCACCACTACTTATCAGACCATTCCTTGCTGTCCTTCCATTTCCATTTCCATTCCTACGATTTCCATTCCTTCTACGACCTTCTTCTTCACCACCTTCTTCATCATCATCGTCGTCGTCATCGTCATCGTCTTCATCATCATTATCCTCTTCATCTAATACTTCACCTTCATCTTCATCTTCCAAAACCAGCATTTCTTTAGTAGGACTGCTCGTCATTGATATCGGTGGAGGAGTTTGGAATTCATCCACCTGCATTAATTTCCTCTTTTTAAGTGATTGCACAGCTTTATATGTTTCTTTAAGAAAATTCAATTGATCTGTAACGACATGAATATCATGAAACCATTGTTTCTCAACATCTTGATTATGAGCGATGATTTTCGAGTCTTTTAAATTGGCATGATTTGTAATTGTATAATTATCCTGGTAGTTTCTTATATTGTATAGGATATCTTGAATCCTTTCATTTAAAATCACCGACGCATTTACCGGTGGTGTTGGACTTCTTGATGGAGTTGGAGTCGGTGTTGGAGTTGGTGTAGATGATGATAATGATATTACTGGAGTTGGAGACTTTTGGACTTTTTTAATTGGACTTGAATTTAATGAGGTTTGTGGTGGTGTAATTGTAGGATTATTCAAGTTGATTGGATTTATCTGCGATTGTCGTCTAGTTGTTCTTCTTGAAGTTGGAGTTAATAAATTACTATTATATTGGAATGTCACTATTTTTGTCGGAGTTGAGTTTGATGAATGAGATCGTAAATTATGATCTGTTATACCTTCTGTACTGCTATTCGTAGTACTATTAACTAGACTATTATTTAATGAGGAACGTCTCGTAGTTCTACCTGTTGTTGGAGTAGTATTTGTATCTGTTGTGGCTGCTGTTGCTGCTGCTGATGATGATGAAATTGAACGTCTCTTGAATTTCTCATTATTATATTTAAACGTAACTATCATTATTGATATTTGTAGCACTGGAGTAGGGATAGCGTTGAGTTATTGGGTATATTGCTAACTATCGTTGTTCTTTATTTTGCTTTTTTACATACTTAATAATTATTGCAGTTAAAATTTTCTTTCTCACTCGCTCTCACTCACACTCACTCACTCACCTCTCCTCCTCTTTTTTTTTTGGTTTCGTCTATGTATAAAATGTTTTCTGGTCGTGTCCGAACAAAAATATCTCTACTTTTCAAGACTATTCTGTTGGTACGAAAAAAAAATTATCAACGAAAAAGAATAGAAAGGTGAAACACAGATTAGAAAACCCTGTCATATCAGAAAAAACAAAAAAGTTGTCAGTATTACTACCATAGACAAATGACTACGGGAACACTAACACCAATAGCGGAAAACCAACCATTAATCAAATCAGCAGAAAATGTATCCAATCTAATAGAATCATTCATTGAACTAGGAGTTTTAGTCCATGATAATCAAGGCACACCACAATCCAATCAAGCCACGATAAATAAACTAAATCAGTTGATAAATCAATTAAAAGAAACTTCCAATACAACTGAACAACTTAAAGATTATCCTATTCCAATAGATGTGATTTCATACATTGAAGATGGAAGAAATCCGGATATATATACTAGAGAATTCATTGAGGTGAATGCGAAAAATAACGCTCGATTGAAAGGAAAGATGAATGGATTTAAAACTTTGAGAGATGTATTTGGAGAGAAATTGAAACTGGAATTCCCGGATTTGACTAATAGTGTTGATGATATTGTTAAAAGAACGAGTGTTGAGAAGGTGGAAGGGGAGAACAAGAAGAAGGTGGATGAAACACATACCAATAATAATGGACTAGCTAATGGGAATTCAGAAATTTAACGTGCTCCATTCAAGATGAGTTAACACTTGTTTATAGGATATACTTTTCTAGAAATACAGGTAATATTACGCATTTCTAATACATAATTTGATTGTTGCATTACAAGGCATCAACGGTCTGAATGTAAAGTACGATAAATTTACAATAACAACAACTTTAGATCACAATTTACCTTTCAAACAATATTAGATCAATAGAAAAACCAATATTAATGCAATGAAAGACAAGCAAGCACAAAAAAAGAGAACATTTTCTTCTTCTCTGATGATCATCATCGGATGTCAGAACTTGCAAGCAATATTTGACATTTATTGTACTTAACGAGACGCATCTCTACCCGCCCCGCCCCCCGCAAAAAGAAAAAAAAAATGGCTGGTATATAGAAAATGAGAATATTTCTGGGATACAAAAGAGAAAAAAAAATAATTACACAATACAACTACATCAAGAAGAAGATGATTCTGATGATGATGATGATGACTAGAGAACAATGGAAGTGAAGAATGGCTGGTATCGAAAGTATATCTTAGATGACATCAATGAGATATTTTTCGAAGAAAAACACAATACCCGTTGATTTTGTAATATCAAGTCCGATCATTAATTGTAGATCAATGAGAATCAATGTATCTCTAATTTGACATCCTCTAGTATTAGTTGACCAATGATTACAAGTTATTATCTCTCAATAGATTCTAAAAATAATATAAAAAGTAACGTATAGTTAGAGTTATTGGTAACTAAAAAAGGAGTTCGACAGAATTTACTTGGATGAACGTATTTTCTAATTCTTGATTTTTTTTTAAAAAAAATTTAAGTCCAATACAGATAGTCTACAAACCAATTAAATATACGTCGACATATGTTCAAAGGTTAAAAACGAACGTTGTACTATCATCTGATTGGATGATAGTTATACATGTTATTTTTGACTTTCCAAATTAGATTAAATTCTAACTCAATTTGTATTGAGATAGTTAGTTTGTAATTCTCCATAACCTTATATACTATTACACAAAAGCGCGGTTTTTTTAAACTTTGTTGATTTTTGCAGATTGGTACTTCTTATTAGATCTTAGATTATAAATGGTGTATATGTTAAGTTATGTGCAATTCTTGTTGTGTACGCCAAGATTATCCAACTAAACACGACTTGGTTATATCTTTAGATTGCGTTATTTCTACCACTACCATTACTACTATTATTTGGATGTAAAATAATATCATTGTACTATTATAACTATCTCATCAATGAGATCAATAGATTTACAAAATATATAAACAATGGTAGAGAAATAAGTCTAGATAAAATAAACTACTGTGAATCTATTGTTGGATATAACTACCAGAGAGAATAAGAAAAAAGACTAAACTATTAATATTCTTAAATGTTACCATAACCAGCTTTGGTCAACTGAAAGGAGTAGGAGATGTATAAGGAGTAAGAGGAGGAGTTACATTTAAATTTGGTAATTATATTATTAATCAGTAAAATAAAATAAAATAAAAACAAGAATTCTCAAGGCGTGGTGAGGTTATTTTGTTGAATTGGTCGAGGAGGATGAGATTTTGTGTTGTGTTGTGGTTTTTTCTTTGCATGCAAAATAAAAAAAATTTAAATCTTGCATGAAGAGACGCCAGCATCAAAAATCAACAATCAACAAGAAAATGCAACCCATTGAGATGAATTAAAATTAAAATAAGAAATTAAGAAATTCAGAAATTAGAGTAATAGTTTAGTTTACTTTTTAGTTTATTTTGTGAGACTATTCAAGTAACATCCTCCTCCTTCTCGTACTCTCCTTTAGAATATTATTATTATTTATTATTTTTGCATTTTACTTTTGTTGTTTTTGTTTTGTAACTGCTTGCAATTGGAGGTTATACCATTTATAAACAAACCATTTATATTTGTTAATTTCTCTCACCATTTTTTTTACATTCTAAATTTTTAAATTTTTCTATTTTCTATATATTTGATTGTTGATTTCTTTCTTTCTATATTCTTCCCATTTCAACATCATAATCATCACCAATAGACAATCACATCACAACACAATGGTCAATTCAAAAATATATAGTTTGGTTTTATTAGCATCTTTGTTAAACATTGCTAATGCTGCAGATACTACAACCACAGTAACCACCACACCGGTACAAGAACAAACAACCACTGTTGGATTACAAGAAGATGTCTATGGAACGGAATATATTTTCACTGACACAAATGGGATCTTGACTACCACCACTGTTATTGGTTCAACTGCAACTAATCCATATACCTTAACCCCTGAATCTTCTCCAACTGATGACTCTTCTCCAACAACAACAACTGGAGCTGCTGTTACTACTCCTACTGGTGGTGCTGATACTTCACCTTCGGAAACTACTACTGCAACAACTACCGCTACTGGTGATTCTCAATCTACATCTCCTGCTACTACCAGGAGCCCAGATTCATATTTCACGGAAATTAAAGTTGATGTTCCTCCAGGTGTTTATTCCACTTCTACTTCATACTCCGATACTGTTTTGGATAATGGTAAGACTGCTGTTCTTGAATTGGTTGTTTTATATACTGCTGTTTGTTAATAGTATCACCAATCACATACACAAACACATCCACCCACAAAAAGCACACACCACTTTTATATACATAGAGTAGGCAAAATTGACTTTCTATTTTTTTTTGTTTTAATTTTATCTTTAGTTCTATAAGTTTGTTTTTCTAATCTTTCTTATTGTTATAATATACTTTTTTATATATCACCTCCAGTCTTCATTCTAACACATTACATTGTAAATACTCTACTCTTGATTCACAATAAGGCATATCTTGATCCAAATTCAAATCAAATACCAAAACCCCCATTTCTTTTCTTTTCAAATTTCCAATAATCTCCTTCCATCTACTAATCACCACCAACTTCTTCTTCTTTTTAGTCCCATCAATCTTAACTTTCCTAAAATGACTCCTCAATTGAACCATTTTTAATTTTTTAAACATCTGGACAATCCCATTAACATCACTCCGACAAGTCACAGTAAAACTATTATACCCTAATAAACTCAACCCATTCTTACCGAAATCTAAACCCGCGGCTAGGATATAATAATTCCCATTAAGCAATAAATCAGCGGGGAGGAATAACGTGCCCATGGCAAATGCTCGGATTAATGTGATTGATGCCGTGGAGTTTTGTTTTCTTATACATCCTGAAATGGGAATTGTTTGGGTTATGTAATTGAATGAATCGAATTTTATCTCTAGTAAGTCGTCTTGTTGTGTATGGATATATGTGGAATTGGTTTCATTTATATGGATTAATGATGAGGATGTATTGTTATTTGATGACTTTTGGAAATATGTTGAGGTTAGGAAAGATGATTCTGTGGAGAAAGTTCGATAGGTTAGTTGTTCATTGGTTATATCATCTAGAAAATACTGTATCCTCCCTTGTTGTTTGATTTCTTTGTTAGATTGAATTGATGATGATGGTAGTTCGATGATCTTGGCTATCACAAGAGTAACAATATATACAACAAGTAATAACCCATTCATTGTGTTGCAAAAATAAGACGAAAAAAAAAACGAACAAAACAAAATTGAACAGAACAATTCGAATTTATAACACAATAACAATATTTAATAACGTATAATATATATATAGATAAATAATTTGTACTTAAGAATTAAATAATCCTAATGAAGTGGCACTTTTCAAAGGTTTAACAATTTTCAAATTCAATCCATTTGAACTGACACGAGCATTGTTTTTGCGTGATTTACCACCACTACCATTACTATTACGAGGGGAATCATCTTTAAACATTCCTGAAGTATCAGAACTATCATCCAATGCCGGAAGTTTTGGAGATGGAATTTCAGATGTACTAGCAACAGTTGGTGGTGCCATTAATAATGATCTTCTTTTACTTTCTTTCAAAAATTCACTGATTGAAATATACTCTTGTTGGAAATTAACTGGTTTCAAATCATCCAATTTCTTGGATGAATAAATGGAAAATCCTTCATGCAGTAAAAGACTATCATTATTAGTATGATGTTTCATGAGTTCATTGGATGTAGTATTATTAATCAACGTTCTGGAATTGTCTATATCATCCAATGTATGATCAATCAATTCTGGATCGGGTTTGAAATTTGATATACTTTGAACATCATCCGTTGAAGTTTCTGGGGTTATGGTAGCAGCAGAACTGGCAATATCTTTGGAAGTTATACTTTGTTGTCTTTGTAATAATAAAGTCTCTCTTTTAATGTGCATCTCTTCTTCTTTGTATTTATTCAAATCTTCCAATTTTACCTGGATTTCTCCCAATCTATTTCTGAATCCCAATGTTTCTCGAGATATTAACAATTGTTGGTCTTTCAAGGCAAGTTTCAATTTATTAATCTTATTATCCCTACTCTCAATAATCTTTTCACTAATTAATAAATGTTTTCTCAAATTGACATTTATCAATTCCACTTCATTTAATTTATTATTGATGTTATGTAAAGAATTCTCCAATGAAAACAACTTGCTTTCTTCTTGATGGGATGTTTTCAAATTTGCCATCTTTAAATTTAATATAACATTTTCCAACTCTTCAATTTTCTTATCTCGACGATCCAATTCTTCAGTCACATTTAAACTAGAAGATTTAATACTTGGTCCCGTGGATATAATGGAAGCAGCTGCCGTGGATGGCATCGTGGGTAATTTGGATTGAAAGGTGGGCAAACTTGCTTTAGTGGCAATTGAAGTGGCATTACTGGTTGTACTATTTCTCAACATGGAAAACATCAGCGGTGATGATTCACACCTACTAGATGATAATTCATCTTCCAATTGTTTAATATAAGCTTGGTTGTTTTGGTTAATCTTTTCCAATTGAACAATCTTATTCTTTAATGAAGCGGTACTCAACTCGGTATTGACATGAGCACTATTCTTGATCGATTTAGCTCTAGTACCAAACCGAAGGGTGGATAATGTTTCCAATTCATTAAATGATGAAGGAGAACAATTTATAATCAATGATGTTCTTGAATTACCACCAATTGATTCTTGTAAAATTCTCGTCAATTTAGAATCACGATAAGGGATATGAGTAGATTTACCATCAGTTAAAGCATTGATGACGTTACCCAATGCCGATAACGAACTGTTAATTTTTTTAGCTTCTTGTAAAGTTTGACCCTGAGCACCGGTTTTATCAATTTTTTCACTACCAGCAAGATCAACCAAAAACAAATTAGAACGTTTAATAGTTTCTGATTCAACGTGTTTTTGAGTTAATTTAATATGGAATATAGTATGGGACCGAGAAGATTCTTGATTCATTTGAGTTGAGGAAATTGAACGATATTTCAAACCATTTTGGAGGTAATCTAATAATTCCAACTCATTGGTGACAGTCTTTGTGGTTAAACCTTTAACGTGGATCCCATTTAATTTATCTTCATGGATGGTAAAATCTTGATCATTATTTATATCCATCAAATCTTTAATTTGTTCCAAATATATTTCCATAAATGATATTTCCACCGTGTATTCAACTTCATTTGATTCCAATTCATTAGCATGTATCCTTTCAAAGATTTCATGAGATATTCTTGGAGCAATACCATGGGATTCTGGATCCATCATAAAGTTAGAATTGGTGTTATTGCCACCCAACATGGTGTATGATTTACCCGAACCAGTTTGACCATAGGCTAAAACTGTACCATTGTATCCATTAATTAAGTCATCAACAGTTTCAGCAATTGAAAATTGGTAGATATCCAATTGAGTGGATTGTGGAGAGAAAACTCTATCAAAAGTGTATTGTCCAGTATAGTCTTTTCCATGTAAATTGACTGTTTGACTATTGGGGAATGTCACTACTGATTTCCCACCATTATTTAATTCAATGTCATTTTCAGGTCGAAATCGACAAATGACCTTGATGTTATTGATTGTGGTTATGGAAGAATCCAATGAGAATGTGGATGTTCTGCCTTGAGAAGGAGTTAGGAAGTTGAATGGAGAAGAAGGAACGGTATTTGTGTGAATTGAGTCGTCATAATAGTCTATACTTCTATGAGAAGATGATGAGATATCACCATCAAAAGATCTTGTACTTGACATTTGTGTGATGTGTGAGGGGTGTGAGTGGAGGAGTGAATGGGATTGTGTTATGTAGCTAGTTGGTAGCTGTTAGGTATATATGAGGAAAGTATAAGGAATAGAAGTATTTGATCAAAGGGTTGAATGAAAAACAAGGGTTGTCCAGGATAGAAAAACACGAAAGACAACAACAAAAAAAATGAATTTGAAAAAATGTAAACAAATAGGGTTGTCTGAGAAAGTAAATTGGTTGTAATAATGGGAACAACAAGGAAAAAACTTTAAAATGAAAAATTTGTTATGTAGTAGTAGAAAAAGGGAAGAATAAAAAAAAAAGAGATAATTAAGTAGAAATAGTGAAATAGTAGAAATAGTGAATTTATATATAGAAATTTAGAAATTTAGAAATTCAATTGAAAATCCTTTTTTCTTTGTTAAATTATTATTAGGATCCTTGATGTAGTTGTATAGTAGAGTGATTATTATTATTATTAATAGTGTAATGAAGAGGGAATATAATTTGTGATATTTTTTTTTTGGTTTTTTATTATTTTGATTTTCTTTCGTGTATTTCGTGTAACAGTACGCCTCTCTATTCAGGTTGTTTACATATTGTTTGTTTTTTGTCTTTGTGTAATATATCTAACTCTTCTAGTTATTGTCTTGTTCTATCAAAACTTTTGTTCATATATTTTATAACTCTCCCATTGTGTTTCATCTTTCTTCGTTACAACTCTTTTGAAACTCTCTCTCTCTACAACACTCCCCTCTCATTAATAATATCTCTTCTCATCATCATCCAAAATACTCGTCACATCAACAACCAAGTAAAACATTACAGCTCAACAAAATCCCCAAAACATTAAAATAAAGTATTCTTATTTGTTTCAATATAGAATTTCTCTGTCAATTGTTTAACTTCATATTTGAAAATCATTTATTCTTTAATCCCAAAACCCCAAAACCTCTCTCTCCCCAAAAAAAAACGACCTTATACCTCACACAAAAGGAAAGAATTACATCTGTATAATCTAATTTCTCTCTTTTGCCTTTCTACCGTTCTCCCTTTTTGTTTCTCTCTCCCATTATAACAGTTTTACTCATTTGTTTAATTATATATTTCCGGTAGAATAGACAACTATCCCCAGCATCAATTTACTTATTCTGGTTATTAACTACCTTAATGAAGTCTCCTAATTGGTATTCTTCGCCTAGAACTTATTGCTTCTGTGGCGTGGTCTAAAGTTACCATTCACCTTTCACCTTTCCCCCTTTCCTTAAAATTACCATGTTTCACGTCTCCTCTCTTTCTTTACCTCTTTGTATTATTGTCAACCCCCATTTATTTGTTGCATGGAAGAATTCTACTCTCGACATTTTTACGTGGGATTTAGGTTTATTCTTTTTACTTTGATTTATGAGGATACTGGGTGCATGTGTGATTTTCAAAAATTTTCTTCTCTAACACATCGATGAAAACTAAAAACATCAAAACTTCCAACACACAACTTGACAACCTGGCGGGGGTGGGAATAATATCGTCAGTTTTTAAATTTACATCACACTCCTCACCTTATTGATAGAGTTGCTATCTACATAGATTGTCAATCCATTCGAAAGGGTTGAAACAATATCCACTACACGGACCTTTTTTTTGACCTAAACAAATACAGTAATATTAGACGTGAAAAATGAAAACTAAAAACTAGAAACTAAAAACTAGAAACCCACATCCCTACATTTAAGGCACTATACATTGTCTTCATTTCATTGTAAATCCCTACCGAAAATCTCCCTAGTTTTCCTGTCTCTTTGTTACCCTTTTATTTTTATTTTTTTTTTTATATTTATCACATAGTGCATTGTTTATGTTTCTATTCGTCGTTTAATTCAATTTGAACAACAAGGCGAAGAAAAATAAAAGCAAACGATCATTGACATGAATCTCCCTAACAATCAAATTTATTATCATTTATTATCAATAGGGTTTCAGAGTTTTCTGTTTCAGTAGACGACTACAAAAAAAAATCACTTCTGACGCGTCACAAGACACACGGAGAAACAGAGAAAAAAATACATGTAATCACAACCCTCACATCCAACATTCAGATGAATTTCAGGGTCTCTCTCTCTTTCACTCTTGAAATGCACAAGCAAAGTATGCTTCCTCCCTTATTGAATGTAAGCGCTCTATGCAAGAACTAATTAGGAAGGACCGTGATTCATGTAGTTTGTTTTAGTTCCTACTTATGGTTTTTTTGCAGGTGAAATTACTATTTAATTGACCATTGGAGAATGTTAGACATTTTTTTTTTCTTCATAAAAGACAGACATAAATCCACCACCTGATTCCAAGTTTTTTTTATTTCAGAATTTTCACCAAAAAGTTCTTAAAAATAAAGTTTTAACTAAGCGACGTTTTCTTTGACGTTATTTTTAGTAGCTTCGTCTACTTCTATAGAGTAAACTTGAAACAATATAATAGAACACTTCTTCAATAATAATTATTCAAGTAAAACACCATTGTCAAAAACCCATCAACTTACTCTACTCTCGTCAATAACTTAATTGATTGCATTACTGTTTTGGAATATTTTATATTTGTATTCGGTTATTTATTAATTGCAGCGTTGAATTCAGGAACGAATTATAATCAGTATAATCTTTCAACACAATTCTAAATTACACAAGGCAACTAGAATTGTTACTCTGCTGTTTCGAATTTACAAAAAAACCGTCTAAGGAATTGTTTTATGTGGTAAATAACAAAGGTGACAAAAAAAAAAAATTACTCGAGATTACATAATATCACGTTTTTGATCTCATCGCAAGAGAGAAGAGAACGAGTCAAAAAAACACACCCATCATTTTCCAGAGTCTAAATATATTTTTCTTTTCTTTGAGCTTTATCTTTTTATCAGATCAAATAGATCGATTCCTATCAGTAAGTAGCCGTCTGACATGAGTATTCTTTTATTAATATCCACATTACAATGATATACAATTAAATTGTGTGGATAATTCACCTCTTAAAGTACACGTTTCACTTTGTAAATTTTTTTTTAAATTACCAATTAAAATTGGATGAAAAATTTTCACTCAAAAATTACAATTTGTCATGTGACTCACACCAATTTCTACCCTCGGAGTTGGAAATTACGGTGTTTGATGGCTAATAATTCATGTTAATTACTCATTAATCAGAAAAAAAAAAAAAAATAGCAGCACGAATCTCCAGCGAATAAAAAAAATTTGTATCTTGAAAAAAAAAAATAAAAAATAAAAATATAATACCCATCTACTTATTCTTTTCTTTTTTTAACAATTACTACCGATAATTATAATCAATTGTCTCATCTCCAATGTCATCTCCTCAACAAATTGTCAACACATTCCAACAAGCTTTGAACTTGTCTGGATCCCCAAATGCTGTTTCTACTTCACCAACCCAATCATTCTTGAGTCAGTATGTTCCATCTAAACCAACCAAAGCTTTAAAACCTTTCAAAACCGGTGATATCAAGATCTTATTATTAGAAAATGTCAACACCACTGCTATAAATATCTTCAAGAATCAAGGATACCAAGTTGAATTCTATAAATCATCATTGCCAGAAGAAGAATTATTGGAAAAAATTAAAGATGTACATGCCATTGGTATCAGATCAAAAACTAAATTGACTGAAAAAATCTTGAAAGCTGCTAAGAATTTAGTTGTTGTTGGATGTTTCTGTATTGGTACCAATCAAGTTGATTTGGAATTTGCTGCCAAATCAGGTATTGCTGTTTTCAACTCTCCATTCTCCAACTCTAGATCAGTTGCTGAATTGGTCATTGCTGAAATCATCACTTTGGCTAGACAATTGGGTGATCGTTCAATTGAAATGCATACTGGTACCTGGAACAAAGTCAGTGCTAAATGTTGGGAAATCAGAGGTAAAACTTTAGGTATTATCGGGTATGGTCATATTGGTTCTCAATTATCCGTTTTAGCTGAAGCTATGGGTATGAACGTTATTTACTATGATGTTGTCACCATTATGTCCTTGGGTAACTCTAAACAAGTTGAAACTTTGGATGAATTATTGAAAAGAGCTGATTTCGTCACTTTACATGTTCCAGCTACCCCAGAAACCAAAAACTTGTTGAGTACCCCACAATTCGCTGCCATGAAAGATGGTGCTTATGTCATTAATGCCTCTAGAGGTACTGTTGTTGATATCCCAGCTTTGGTCCAAGCCATGAAAGCCGGTAAAATTGCTGGTGCCGCATTAGATGTCTACCCCCATGAACCAGCTAAGAATGGTGAAGGTTTATTTGCTGATAACTTGAATGATTGGGCTAGTGAGTTGTGTTCATTAAGAAATGTTATCTTGACTCCACATATTGGTGGTTCTACTGAAGAAGCCCAATCTGCCATTGGTATTGAAGTTGCTAATGCTTTAACTAAATACGTTAATGAAGGTACTTCTCAAGGTGCTGTCAACTTCCCAGAAGTTTCTTTAAGACCATTAGACTTGGATCAACAAAACGTTGTCAGAGTTTTATATATCCATCACAATGTTCCTGGTGTTTTGAAAACCGTCAACAATATCTTATCCAATCATAATATTGAAAAACAATTCTCCGATTCTCAAGGTGATATCGCTTACTTGATGGCTGATATCTCAGATGTCGACATTAGTGATATTCAATCATTATATGAACAATTGGAACAAACTCCATATAAAATCGCTACCCGTTTGTTATATTAGGGTTTTTCTTTATTTTATCTATTTATGTTTTGTCTTTAACATGGGAACTGTGTTCAACCACTCAGATTCAATCCCTATTATGTAATGTTCCTTTTTTTTGTCTTTAATTGTTTTTTATTTTTTCAAGTGTATAGAAAGGTATTTATTTTTCTTCTTCTATTTCTTCTTCATTCCCTTCAACAAGTTTTTTAATATAAGTATATTTTTTTATTATGTGTATAAATCATATCAATTGATTTTGAAGTTGGTTGCACATTAATTTGTCCCAGTCGTGTAATGTGTCCTAAAAAAAAATCCACCTAGAAAGACTCGTTGGACAATTTGGTGGCAACACATTTTCTTCTCATTTTTTAACTTTTTGCTCAGTTTGAAAACTCTCTTTACAAAAAGAAGAAGAAAAAAAAACCCGTATACAAGTTAGAATCAATTATTCACCACAACCAACAACACATATAATAAAAACATTCACAAATATGGCATTGGTATCTGCAGCTCCATATTTGGCATTATTAGGGGAACCTGATTCCAGTTTGAAAACATATGCCTTATCATCATTAAACCAGGTTGTTGATCAATTATGGGCAGAAATCGCCAACAACATCACTGAATTAGAAGAATTATATGAAGATGAATCATTTGATAAAAAAGAATTGGCGGCCTTAGTCATATCCAAAGTATATTATAATTTAGGAGATTTTGAAGCATCAGTCAAGTATGCCTTGCTTGCTGGTGAAGAATTTAATTTGGAAGAACAATCCCAATATATGGAAACTATTGTTAGTCAATGTATCAATTTATACAATTCCTTATCCCAAAAGAAATTCACTGATAATTTAACAAAGATAGATCCTAGATTAACATCAATTTTTGAAAAAATGTTGAAAAAATGTTTGAATGCCAATGAAATCAAATTGACTTTAGGTATTGCTTTGGAAAGTTATCGATTGGATTTGGTGGAATCTATTTTGAAAGAACAAATTAATGTCAATGAAGAACAAGCTTTAAGTTTGATTAATTATGTCTTGGTATGTTCTAACAATACTGTGAAAAATTCTGATTTTAAAGTTCAAGTTTTGAATTCATTGATTTCGTTATTGTTATCATTGAAAAAACATCAAGATTTCTTCACTATTATTAAAATCATTGTTCAATTGAATGATTTTGATTTGGCTGTTAAATTATTCCAAGAATTGGTTAACCAGAAGGAAGATTTGATTGCTTATCAAGCTGCATTTGATTTGGTGAATGCTGCATCTCAAGAATTATTAGATCTTGTTATTAAAAAATTGTCTTCGTCTACTGGTGATGTAGAAGGCGAAACTGAAAACGCCTCTGTTGCCACCACGAAGAAAATCTTGAATATATTATCAGGTGTGCCAACTTGTGACTTGGATAATACATTCTTATTCAAAAACAACAACGCCGATGTTACCATTTTGAATAAAACCAAAAATTTATTAGATGGAAGAAGTTCGATTTTCCATTCTGCCGTCACATTTGCCAATGCATTTATGCATGCTGGTACTACTGATGATTCATTTATTAGAGATAATTTGGAATGGTTAGGAAGAGCCACCAATTGGTCTAAATTCTCTGCCACGGCTGCATTGGGTGTTATCCACAAAGGGAATTTATCTCAAGGACGTACAATCTTGAAACCATACTTGCCAGGATCATCAGGTTCTGCCAATACCAAAGGTGGTTCTTTATTTGCCCTTGGTTTGATCTTTGCTGGTCATGGAAGAGAAGTCATTGGTACTTTGAAATCTTTTATTGATGAAAATGGTAATGCTGCTGGGTCCAATGACATTGACATTCAATTACACGGTGCTGCCTTGGGTGCTGGTGTTGCTGGGATGGGTTCAAGAAGTGAAGAATTGTATGAATCATTGAAAGTTGTCTTGTACTCAGATTCTGCCATTTCATCTCAAGCGGCTGCGTTTGGTATGGGTTTGGTCATGTTGGGATCTGGTAATGAAGAAGCTGTCCATGATATGTTAACCTATGCATTAGAAACTCAACATGAAAATATTATCCGTGGATTAGCTATTGGTATTGCCTTGTTGAATTATGGCTGTGAAGAACGTGCCGATGAAACAATTGATAACTTGATGAGTCAAGAATCTTCTATTTTGAGATATGGTGGTGCTTTTACCATTGCTTTGGCTTATGCAGGTACCAGTAACAACAATGCCATCAAGAAATTATTACACTTTGCTGTATCTGATCCAAGTGATGATGTCAGAAGAGCTGCTGTTATGGGGTTAGGATTCTTGTTGATCCGTAACTACACGGCTGCTCCACAAATTGTTAAACTATTATCTCAATCACATAATCCTCATGTGAGATACGGTACAGCTTTAGCATTGGGTATTTCTTGTGCTGGTAGAGCTTATCCAGCAGCAATTGAAGTGTTGGAACCATTAACCAAAGATGCGGTTGATTTTGTTAGACAAGGGGCATTAATGGCAAGTTCAATGATTTTGATCCAACAAAATGAATTCATATATCCTAAAGTTAAAGAATTTACCAAACAATATGCTGATACCATCAAGAACAAACATGAAGATGCATTAGCCAAATTTGGTGCGACATTAGCTCAAGGTATAATAGATGCTGGTGGTAGAAATCTGACAATTAATTTGGAAAATTCTCAAACCAATACTTTAAATGTTAAGGCAATTGTTGGGTTAACATTATTTGTTCAATCATGGTACTGGTTCCCATTAGCCCATTTCTTATCTTTATCCTTTGCCCCAACTTCAATTATTGGTGTTAGAGGAAGTGATTTGAAAGCACCAAAGTTCAAATTGAACTGTCATGCTAACCCAGAATATTTCCAATATCCACCTAAAGTTGAAGAAACTAAAGAGAAACAACCTGATAAATTGACTACTGCGGTGTTATCAACTACTGCTAAGGCTAAAACCAGAGCAAAGAAGAAACAATCACAAAAAGAAGGTGGTGCTACTAATGTCTCGACACAACAGGGTGAAACTACTAAATCAGAAGATAAAATGGATATAGATGAAGAAACTAAACCAAAAGTAGAGAATGAAAAGACTGCCACTACTACTAGTACATCACAAGAGGAGGCAAAGAAGGAAAAACCAGTATCTGATGAACCAGCAACTGTACGTTATACCAAGACAGCATATGAGATCGAAAACTTGTCTAGAGTATTACCATTACAATCTAATTTCATTTCATTTATTAAAGATGATAGGTTTGTTCCGGTGAGAAAATACCGTGGATCAAGTGGTATAATAGTTTTACAAGATAACAAACCAGATGAAAAAGTTGAATTTATTAAAACTGTTAGACAGTTGAATATAACTGATGCTCCAGTACCTGAACCATTTACCTTAAGTGGTGATGATTTGAAAGATGATGAGTGAGTTTAATCACTCATAATGAAGAATGTATAGATTTGACAGAAAAATATAAAATCGTAATACTAGCAATTTAATACTTCTGGATCTGTAAAACAAGCAAGTTGAAGATTATTCTTATTAACCAGTCTATATTTCGGGAATGTTTTCCATCCAATACTCTTTTCGTAAACTTTCTTTAATCCCATTTTCAGGAACTTAACTTCACGATATCTTACATTATCAATATCAAATGAATCCACCAATATTGCAAATTGTAATGTTTTCCCTGGTCCAACTTCACATATTGTAACTCCACCAATCCCAAAATCCATATTATTTTCTGTTCGAAAAGTTGGTCCAACACTACCCAAAAACCCACTAAAATCTAACCTAAAAGTTAACCCCGAACCAATATCTATCGTCCAACCTTGTCTATACGTGGCTCGATTGGCGGAATGATTAGGTATACAGTTCCCGAATTTAACCCATTCTAATTCTCTATTACTGCTCATGGCTTGCATATATGAAATTTCAATAAATTTCAGGTCCTTCCTATCATGTTTTGCCTTAGGGTAGGAATGGAATGGATTGATTTCAGATATAACATCATCATTGAATATAAATGAATTCGTGGATTCTATTTGGAAGATTTTCGATTTGTTGTGTTTTGTTTCAAGGTTAATGTCAGTATATGATTGTACTGTTTGCATGGTTGATTTGTATGTCATTAAGAGATTGGAGTTTAGATTGGGTGGTTTCATATATGGGAATACCTTGAATGCATTGCATGTTGATATGACGAGAATCAAGTGTATTTTCATTGTAGTTGAAAGTCAAGTAACATAGAGCAAGTTTCACTATAATCAATGGACCCTTATTTCTTGATAAAGGTGCAGCATATCAAAAAAAATATTCCTACGTTTATTTACTACCTTAATGTATGTAGACTATTAACTTTAAATTTCTTATTCTTAATAGTTATACCCAACCCAGATTCTAATTTCGTGTAAAACTCTTGAATGGATTGTTTGTTTCTACTTGTGTGACAGATATAGTTCTCAGTGAAATTCAAGTGGAAAAGATTACAATTGCCATGAGGATCATCCACCACTTCCACGTCTTCAATTAAATTCATGGATAAATTCAATCTAAATAGTTGTTTGAAACACGGAAGGAGTTTAAATGTCCCTGCTATAGTATTGTTTGATAAATCCAACACTCGTAAGTTTCTTGGTAATTCCAAATCAGAACTTATTTGTTCTAGTCGACAATAACTGACATTCAAATAAGAAAGTTGCAAATCTTGATTGAATTCTTTGTTGAATATTGGCCAAGTACTGGATAACTTATCAAGAAAGTTGACTCGTAAATCTAGATACTTCAAATTTGGTGGTATTTCCCAATCCTGTAAACTTCTAATATCATTCGAATACAAATCAAGTTCACGTAGATTTTGCAATTGGCGCCAGGTCTTGGTTACGTGATCATCATAGGAACACAAATCGAGTATTGTATTACCACTTAATGCTAGTTTGACTAATGCAGTGGGGAATTTAAATGCGTGTAACGATATAATGTTACATTCAGAAAGGTTCAACTCTTCCAATTGATTTGGGAACTCAATGTAACTAGACAAAATAGTGATGTTGTCACCATCATCATCATCACCAGACGTGGACAACTTGCATCCACCTAATTGTAAGTTTTTCACATTTTTGGGAAATTTAAAACATTCCCCCGTGGAAGATACAATCAATGATTTGAATTCATTATTTGACAAATCCAACACCTCTATGCTATCGGGTAAGTTTGCCAAGTAGGAAATATTTTCAAGTTCGTTGGCTGTAAGTCCCAACATTTGCAAGTTTGGTGGCCATTGAGTAATTTTTGAAATTGAATAATCAACTAACCTATTATCTCTCAATAATAAATTATCCAAATCAGGCCATCCATAATCGATATCCTTAATTTCAGTTATTAGATTACACGATAAGTCTAGTGTTTTCAAGTTTCGCGGGAGATCTTTCAAACTGACCAGAGTTAGTGAGTTATAAGTCAACATTAAGGTTGTTAGATTATGACCACATCCATGTAAATCAATATTATTGATGCTTTCAACTTTAGCAGAATTGAAGTAAACTTCTTCGACGCTGCTTGGAATTTGTAACGTTTTGATATTAATAGTAGAATCCCATGACAAATCTAATGACTTCAAACCCTGGGGTAATTGGATATCTGTCCAGTTGGTAATTTCATGTTTCAACAATATTATATTGCTTAAACTAGGATGGTTGGACAATAATTCATTATGACGTAAAAATTTAGAACAATTCTTTAACGAAACTCCACCAAAATGAATTTTTGAAAGGTTTTGAAATTCAAGAATCTTTTGTAAATCTTTCGTTTTCAATGGATATGTCTCTAATACAATTTCCAAATATTCAATCTTGGATAACCAATCACGAAAGTCAGTTAACAAACTCACTAGACTCAGCCAATCACCTCCACATATTAGTAGTAATCTCTTGGGCACGAATTTGGAAGAATTTTCTGTGATGAACGTGCATATCTGGTAGTAGCCTTTAAAAGTCGTCATCTCTAGTTTATCTTGCGGAACATGATTCAAATGTGGTCTTTTAGTTGGCGATACCAAAAACTGGATTGTATTTGAGTTGTAAAATTCTTGGATGACTATATTTTCAAGTTGTGGGACATGGAGAATCCATTCAATTATATAATCGAGTGACAATTGTTTTATGATCTGGAGAGTTATATCATCTGGGAATTGGAGGAAATTGTTTACAAGGAAGGAATCGATGTAATCTTCATCAATATCCATGATCCTTGATAATGCAACTGTTAAAACGGACTGATTGTTCTACCTGTGAATTTACATTACTATTATTTTTTTTTCTTTTGGTTCACTTCGGCACGAAGATTGATTACTAATGGTGGCTTGGATTATCTCTCTGCGACCACATTCTCCTTTTTGTGTTTGATAGTTTAATCAAACATGTTTGTCTACCTATCTACTTGTGTGATAATATAGTAATCAAACAATGGTCCAATTTAGAAGCATCTAGACAACTTTGCAACAATTGGTTTATACGATAAGCTAAACGGAACCGGGAAATGAAGAAAAAAAATTACCCGAAAGGCAAGTATATAATTGCGACAATTGTATGGAGGATGGTTAGTAGTCCTTATCCGCGACATTTATTTTTTGCGTTACACGTAGTAAAATATTTTTTTATTTTTTTTTTGGGTATTTTGAATCTTTACACACAACACACACTAAACAATTATATTTGACACTTGAAAAAAAATAACATAATTTTTTTTTTCTTTTTCGTATCGTTGTTTATTTTAACAAGAATATAATATTATTCTTTTTTTTTTGACAGAAAGGTCCCTTTTACTTTTTTATTATTATTAATAATCATTTTTGTCTACCTTCTATAAATATGTCACTGTCTAGTATTAATAAATCAAGTTCAGTGAATATTCAAACACTATCAAATCTGGCCAGCCAGAGTTTGATGTATCACAAGAAAGACTGTATTCGAGCAACTGTCGCATTGGAAACCGGTATACACCTATTAGATCATTTACCTCCTGAATTGCAGCATAGTGAAAGCGTTTTAGATGTCATATACAACTGTTGTAAAAGTCAAGACACCCCTAGCTATGATGAAAGCATCATCCCTTTTAAATATATCCTCAATGCTGAACCAATTACTTTTGCGGAGACAGATAGTGACGATGAAGAACACTGCAATTTGATCGAATTAACATATGCTTTACCATTCCACGATAAGGAAAGAGACTTGAAAATCTCGAAAATTAAGCTTGAAATTGAAAACAAGACAGATTTACCACCATCTATTCCGAAATTTATCCTTTCGAATGCATACAGAAAGAGTACTATCCGTCCGTCGGTGCTAGTATTAATCAACCCACATGGGGGTAAGGGTCAAGCTAAATCCATATACAAAACGGATATTTTACCAGTTTTACAAGCGGCAAAAGTTAAAATCACCTATGTGGAAACCAAATACCATGGACACGCCACAGAAATAGCTCGTGATATGGATGTAAACAAGTATGACATAGTCGTTTGTTGTTCTGGTGATGGTATACCCCATGAAGTTATCAATGGGTTTTATATGCGTCCAGATAAGGGGATTCTGGCATTCAATAAAGTCGCTGTGACTCAGTTACCTTGCGGGTCAGGGAATGCATTGTCTTTAAGCACTCATGGAAGTAATAATGCTTCGGTCGCTACCTTCCAAATGTTGAAGGCGTGCAGGGCGAAATTGGATTTGATGGCTGTTACTCAAGGTTCAGGATCTTCTAAAGTCACAAAATTGTCATTTCTTAGTCAATGTTATGGTATGATTGCTGACTCAGACATTGGTACAGAAAACATGCGTTGGTTGGGTCCCGTGAGATTCGAGATTGGACTTGCACAAAAGCTTTTGTCAGGAGCAACGTATCCATGTGATTTGTTTGTGAAGTATAAGATTGACAACAAATCTGAAATTATAAACCATGTCAATAATTACATGACAGATAATGCCAATGATGGGAATAACTTGTCTGAAGTGACAGAGACAAATTTACAGCTTCTGGGTCCTGATTTGAATCAACCCGTGCCACAGGATTGGGATCGTGTTTCTGATGAAATTGCTGATAATTTAAACATTTTGTATGTTGGTAAAATGCCTTATGTCTCAGCAGATGCTCAGTTTTTCCCTGCCGCTTTGCCAAGTGATGGATCTATGGATATGATATTTACTGATTCATCCTGCTCTGCTATCAAAATGGCATCTATTTTATTAGCAGTTGTAAAAGGTAAACATATTGACGATGAAAAAGTACACCATTCTAAAGTGTCTAGTTATCGTGTGATTCCTAAAGTCAGAGATCATGGTCATCATTATATATCTATAGATGGGGAGAGTTTCCCATTTGAACCTTACCAAGTTGAAGTTTTACCTGGTGTATTAACTGGATTATTGCAAAATGGTGCTTTTGTGGAAACTTCAGTCACAAAATAAAAAAGGGGTTGGGGTTGTCCAGGAAGTTGATTTAATAATTTAGAATCTTTATATTACATTACATATTCACAAGTTTAATATAATAATAATAATAATGCGATTTAAAATATCATCGTGGTTTTGTCAAATGTAATTTTGCTTTATTCTTGATTTTGTGATATAATATTACTTTATCTATTGTAGGATACGCATATGTACAACTAGTATAATATATTATAACTCAGAAACACTATGAAGTAAGACAAGCTAAAATAGTTTCATCGGTGGCAGCATCCATCATTTGATCATAAGTATCTAAAATTTTTTTGATAAATTCAATATCATCATTCTTGAGTAATTTTCGTTGATTGAATTCTTTAATCAAAGTTCTAAAATAAACAACATGTTCACTAGTCAAGGCAGGAAATTTTTCAAAACAATTACAAATCTGTTTTAATAAAGATTCTGTAGTCGTATGATGAATGACATTGGAATCGTTTACTTGTTTCATCGAATGTAATAATGACAAATAACGATTCTCGTAGACTTTCTCAACATAATTTTGAGGACTTTTTGCAAAATCATCGTACAATTCATTGAACGTACGTGTTTGTACATTCTTAACCTCATCAGGAATAATTACACTATTGGTCAATAGCTTGTGATTGATATCTTTGACCAACTTCAATTCAACAAGTAATGAGTCAATGGTTTTACCAGTTTCATTAGCAACTGATTTCAACTTATTAGCATATTTGGTTCTAGTAGATGTCAACTGTGATGCTAATTTCTCAGACTTGAATTCCCTTTCCTTTGCAAGTTTCTTTAAATTTGAATTCTTATTCTCCATTACCTTCAACTCCAGGTTTAACTCATCTACTTTGTCTTTCAATTTATCTACCTCTGGTTGTAACTTTTTCAAATTTTCATTCTCTTCTTTCAAACCAACTTCAGTTTCTTTCAATTTATAAACCTCGGTATTCAAAGCTTTTATTCTTCTTTCAGTTTCGTTCCTCATATTGATCGCTTCAGATTCTTGAGCTTCAATAGTCTGATCACATTCTGAAATATTGACCATAATCCGTTCATAGTCATCTTTATGTTGAGAATCTCTAAATGAAAGTTCTCTAATGGTTGCTTCTTTGGATTCATTGAGGGAATGCAATTCTTGGTTCTGATGAGATATCAGGGAATTTATCTTTAACTGTTCATCAAAATTTCTCTTGAGTTCTCTAATGGTAGATACCACCATATCTAAATTCTCTTCATCAGTTCCTTTTGAATATTTATCAATACCTAATTCAACACTTACTGATTGGAAAATGTCATCCACGTGAATTGGATTGGGAACAGAGTGATTGTTAACTAAATTGGATGCCAGAGATATATCTTTAAACTTGACATTACTTGATTTCGTAAGGTTTGGAGTATAAGGCGATCCCAAAGCTGAAGATGCAAAAGTGTTTGAAATCTTGTAATTGGCTTTTCTTTCCATTCTCTCCTTATAAAATCGATTAATATCTTCCATATTGACTGTAAATGTGTTGGATAATGATATGTGCTGATGTTGCAAAAAAACAAAAGTTGGTTGTAAAAAAAAAAAACTCGAACTAAATTAGAAGTTGTGTAATAAAAATCGACAGCATAAATGATATGGTATAACGAAAAAGAAAAATAACAGAGGAGAAAACAGAGGAGAAATCTTATAAACCACTTCTATTATACAATAATACGAAATAGATCTCAAATTAAATAGTAACTCATCATTGCTTCTGGTTGGCGACATTCTTCTTGGCATTCTCTTCCTTGAGTCTTTCCTCTTCTTCCAACTTGCTTTTATGTTTTTCATCCAATGTACCAAAATAATAACCACCTTTACCATCAAATTCCAACAAATACTTGTGGAAATGCCATAACGCAGGTCTATGAGCAACTGACAAAAGAGTGATACCCAAACCTTGTGCATGTTGATACATAAGCTGTTCCATATCAGGCGAGACGGCTGACGTACATTCGTCCAACACAGCAAATTTAGGTTCATGGTAATACAATCTAGCCATGGCTAATCTTTGTTGGGCACCAATTGATAATTCTTCAGACCATTTCTTAACTTCATCTAATTGCAGTGCGTGTTCTTCCAAGTTTAAAACTTTCAAAATTCGTTTCAATTCTTCATCACTCTTCTTTTGTTGGTTCAAGTTATGAGGATAAATAATCTGCTCTCTAAATGATCCTTCAACAAGATATGCCTTTTGTGGCAAGTAAAACATATTCTCCGTGTTTGGAATTCTAATAGTACCAAATTTAACTGGCCATAACCCACCCAACATTCTGAACAAGGACGATTTACCAGAACCGTTTGGACCGACGATCAATAAATGGTCGCCAGGTTTGATGGAGAAATTCAAATCTTCAATCAACGTAACATCGGTTGGAGTCATCAATCTAACATGATCGAAGGTGATCTCATCATTATTAAATTGCACATTTGATGTGATTTTCTTCTTTTTTACTTCAACTTCATGTAAAGTATCCAAGAGATCAGAAACTCTGGTAGCATGGCCAACAACTTGTAACAAATATCTTCTAGAATAAATCAAACGATCCAAAGAATCAGAAGCACTCATCAACAATCTTCTGTTGGTAATAAAGTTACCTGCAGCATTCTTATCTTCAGGTTCTCCCAAATACTTTGCAATGAAAACAGGGGCTGAACATAAAACCAACCCTGCTACACCCCAGAAATATTTCACAATAAAAGTTTGTGTGATTTCGTGTATAGCTCTCTTCCAATATTCACCTTTAGAGAATCGTTCCAATGTATAGTAGCAATAATCTATATGATCCAACTCACGATCGTGTCCACCCAAGAATGCAATCTCTTCACTATTAGCCACAATCTTGGAATGTGATGCACGCAACTGACCTTCAAGGTTTGCTCTTTCAGATGCCAATTTGGCGAATGGTGGGGAGAAAAATCGAATAATCATGGTTGAAAAATGAGCCAAAATACCTAATGCCAAGGTACCTTCTCCATTACCAACACCACTCTTACTCAATTGACGGGCACACAATATAATATCCAATGTTGGTTTCAATATGTGTCCTGGTAAACTTGCCAAGGCTTCACTCAAACGAGTGGTATCGGTGGTTATTCTTTGGTTTGGATCCTTAATCTTGTTATCTGTCAAATGTATCAAGGAATAATAATTTGGGTCCAAATTATCTGGCAAGTACTCATTCATGATGTTAGTATTCAAGTTAGTTCTAATACTTTTACTCAAATTCAGTTTAGTCCAAGTCAACAATGCATTGGTCAAAGAGGCAGGGATACCAAGAAGCATCCAATACAACAAGTATTTGGCAAACACTTTCAATCTTCTAGAGACCAATGCACCGACTAACTGACCATCAAGTGTAGCAACTTTAAGTGTCAATAATGCTCTCACAACCAATAAAACCAAATTGGCAAAGAAATAAACTATAGTTTTATCAAAAAAACTGGGGAAGATAGCTTTGGTAAGTCTATTCAATGACTCTCTGGAGAGTTTGGGGTGTTTCTTTTTAAGAGCTTGATCCTCGTCGGTGTCTAATTTAGATGACGATCTTGAAGATGTTCCTCGGCCCGTATTCGTCGCCCCAGTGAACGCAGCAATGATCAATATGATATATGATGTGTTTAACAATAATGATCTGTTGGATTTGTAGAACTTCAAAAGCAGAAGAGCTAATGTGTTCTTCTGTAGTTTTGCATTCTCCACAGACATGGTTGCTTTCCGTGGTAGTTTGGGGTGTGGTATATTTTCACTGGAGATCAAAAATATTTATTCAGATAAAGAAATCGATAAATTAAACATTTATTTTTTTTCTGTGTTTTTTTATATATGACAAAGAAAGTAGGGAGAGGGAATGTGGGAGTGAGTGGGAGAAAAAGAGAGATTTTTCTGCCCGTTTTCTTGTCTATCATTTGTTGTTTTTTCCCCCGCAATGTCAAATTTCTTTAAGTTTGTTTGTTTATCGATTGCTATAGAAAATGCGTGCGTGTCGAACTACACAAATTTATTTCGCGACATTTACGTTCTACAACATGATGTAATAGTCATATTATCTGAAGTGATGTTACAGATAAGCAACAACAAAACGATATGATTAGTAGTCATTGGGTACAGAGTCATAACACGTTTTTGTTGATCATAGGTCCGAATAAGAATATGAAACTTTTTATTAATTATACATGAAACCACATCAATACACATATAATTGCATCAACATACATTAAATCACTTTTGTAGTATTGTTGTAAACAATTCTTTATCTTTGTCAATAATGGTTTCCAATTGTTCAATGCGTCGGTAATACATCTCATTGGCCAACTCTTCAGTGTTTTTCACTTCGTATTTACCTAGCAAATGCACATACAACTCTGCTAGTTGTTTATTGGTGTTGAGCTTAATTGGCGAATCAGTGTTATTCATAGTAGTACCATCGAGACCATTGATTTTATGCAGTTTCCATTGGTGGATCAAAGATTGTAGTTTGTTTTCGTTCGTTGATTTAAGTTTTTCAAGGGTGTTGATATTACTGGAATGTAGAAGTTGAGCCAATAGTAGTACTTGTCTTGAAGAATAGTTAGATGGATCTGTAACAGACATGATTTGATACTTGCTTGAGTTGTATATCTCTCTTCCCTAGTAAAGTAAGAATTTCCTCTTTTGTTAAAAATTGATTATCAAAAAGATGGGAATTTTAACACGCAATATATAAGTGTAATAATAATAAAAAAAAAATAGGAGATCGAGCGATGTAATTTTTTTTTCTTTGTTTATTATTTTTTCCATATTCTTTTTTTAGTCAAACTTGAAACGAGCTTTCTGTTTTTAATTTTTATTTTTTTTTTGGGTTTTTTCAGGTTCTAACCATTCTTCATATCACACTTTTATTCCTCAAACCATACCTGCAAACAACTCAACTTGTTAACCAAACTAAGACAGGGAAGCACCATCACCGATATTGCCCATTGCATTCTAGTGGGAAAGGGGTTATTGTTTTCATTATTATTAGTGTATTCTTTTTTTTTTAACTAGATTTAGTTAGTGTGGGTTTTTGTGCCTTTCCACCAAGAACGTGTATCATTTCGCTATGTCAAATCAAAATATTGCATTGTTCGAGAATAAGTTCTCCAAGATAGAACTAAACCATAGAATGAATCTTGACAAGAAGCTATCGCCAACAAAAAGAAAGAAGTTGTTATACCCGCAACATTTGTACCCTCCACTGAATACTGCAAATCCAAACCCAAATCCAATCACAACCAACAATAATGGAAGAGTGGACAGTGCTCCCACATTCAAAGCTCCAAATCTAACAAAGACCCCAACCACTCCAAATAGACTTGCAAGTACCAACGCAAGAGCCACAAGATCAAGAGATTCATCGTTTAGTAATGGAAGTTTGCGCACCACTCCTGCTAGGGAAAGAGTCTTGAGTTGTCCTACTTCGGATTCCTCATCTCTGAAACAAGACTATCAATTTCCATTCATGAGAGATACTTCATCGTCCTTGCAAAAGAAACAATCCATCACTCCTTTCAATACCAAATCAAGAATAATAAGCAAATCGCCATCATCATCTTCATCATCATCCACTAAGAAACGTCTTGAATATTCACGACAGTTATCACAAAGAACAAAGAGACATAGTTCAAATAGTAACTCATCGCCAAATATTTCCCAGTCACTGATCTCTGGATACAATGACATTGATAATGACAACGACGGTGAAAAATGGAAACAAGATACTTTAGACCCATCTCCTTCAAAGTATTCAGGTTTGGAAAGGGATGATATTATAATGGATGATTCTCCCTCAAAACCACGAAGACATGTAACACAACCATTACCAAATGTATCAACGAATGTGTTTGAAAGATTATACCCCAAATCCACAGCTCCGAAGTTATCAATACCAAAATACCCTAAAGAACAAGTGTCACAACCATCGCAACTACCACCACAACCACAACCACAACATCCACCTCCACCACCAGTACCACCACTACCAAAAATAAAATACCATCCCAAAATAGACTCCATTCCCCAGTTATACGAGATAACATATTCCAAATACCCGGGTTTGTTTGCAGAAACAGGGTCAAGTGAACAAGTATCTAAACTACCTTACGATATGCAAACATTCCCATTAGATAATTTAAACGAGTATGAACGGGAAGAAATTGTTCGGACCAAAGAAGTTTATTACTTACCGGATAGAAATCTACGAAGCATCAACATAAGTAACCATAGAACTAATTTTGGATTCGATGATGTCAATGGAAATTATATTGTTATTCCTCAAGACCACATCAATTATCGATACGAAATGATATCCAATTTGGGCACAGGATCCTTTGGTAACGTCGTTATGGCAAGAGATCACAAGAATTCAAATTTGGTGGCAATTAAGATTATAAACAATCAAGTCAACGGATCACTTCAACAGTCAGTGAATGAAATTAAAATGTTAAAAACTTTACAAGATAGATATGACCCAGACACAGCCAAGTTCATAACAATACTAGATCATTTTAGTTTCCGAAGTCATATGTGCATAATATCAGAGATGCTATCGATAAATTTGTACTCGTTACTCGAGTTGACATCATTCCAGGGGTTCGGGTATCCATTGATACAGAATATTTCACAACAGTTACTTTTGGGTTTAACAGCCATTCATGATTGCAACATCATCCATTGTGATATAAAACCAGAAAATGTGATGATTAAACTTCCTGCATCCCCTCAGTCAACCACCTTTATTGTTAAAATCATTGATTTTGGATCCTCTTGTTACACGAACGAAACCAGCTACCAATACATTCAATCAAGATTTTACCGTGCTCCCGAGGTGATTCTTGGTGCCAATTATGACCAAAAAATAGATATATGGTCCCTTGGTTGTCTTCTCGTGGAAATATTCACCGGGGTGCCATTATTACCGGGGAAGAATGAATACGAACAGGTTGGATATATCATGGAATTATTTGGATCTCCCAAGCCAACCACCATAATACGAATGAGAAACAAATTGATGAGGAAAAATAACCAGATCCAATTGAATTTGAATGATACCTTGACTCCTACTACTCCATTAGTACTGGACAAGATGTACAAGAAGACTTTGCTTTACAAGATATTCGATCATAGTGGGAAATTGAATTTACAAAGTTTGCAGCAATATTGTAATGATGCAAGTTCAATATCACCAAAGAAACAATTCAAGATTTCATCAAAGACGTTGGATGTGCAAATGGGGTTGAATAGAGTTAATTTGTCTCTGATACAGAAACAACATATGTATCAATTCTTAGAGAAAATGTTTATACTAGATCCCTCAGAGAGAAGTGATGCTCGTCATTTGTTGACCATGCCATTTCTTGAACAGATAAAAGGTTACAATTTATAGATTTTATTTTAAATAAAAGCAATATACATATACATGTATACCAAGTTTACGATTCTATTAATTAAGGATGGCCATGATTGGAACCTGGCCAGGCTGAAATTTTCTCAGGTAATGGAGTTGCACTTTTACTGCTACCATCGCTACTAACTTCGTAATCGACAATATCTTCAAATTTGTTATCATTCGAGTCTAGAAACGCGTTGATTTTTTTGGTAAGCTCTAGTTTTTCATCTTGATTATGAGATAAACCATCAACGAATACTTGAACCTCTTTGAGTTTTTCCATGGTAACATCTTGTAAGTTTTTTAGCAATCTATTACCAAACTTGGAATCAATGGGTAAGTTCATGTAAATTTTGCGTTGTAGAACATGAACTACTTTCAAGTTGTTTAGGAGATTGTCATAATATTTAATTTCAGCAATTTCAATTGTTTGGTTGTTGGATTTAGCTGGTGGGTTTATCAACAACAATGCAGCGTAGTATAACATGATGTGGATGTGCACTGGGACGTATTTTAAATTATCTAAGATATCTTTGTCATTAATGACTAAATTCAACACTGTATGTGCCGCATTCAATGCGATATTGGCATTGATAACAGCTTCATCAGCAGTCACTAGTTCTTTGTTGGATATGAAATCATCATCTCCATATTCGTCATCAGATGACGAGTCCTCAGAATCTTCAGTGTCAGGACTGATTTGCTTGCTGGTGTAAGTTTTGGAGGCAGTGGCAGTGGAAGAGGTCGTCTTCCCATCTGGTGCAGGTGAATGTTGCCATTTAGGAAACTTGCCTCTATTTGGATCGATGGTTAATTGTCTGACCGCCGTGGAATTTATATGCATTTTGGCAAAATTATAGTAAATCAACGTGGACTTGGTTGACCAAACAGCACCGAAATTACCAGGAGATAACAAAACTGTCCATGAAACCATCCATTTGTCTAACTCCAAATTGGATTTTGATGGCATACCAAATGAAGAAGGAGCTAATAAATCCCATGCATTTCCTTTAAAGGCTTCATTTAATGCTTGGTTATATTCCACTTGGGATACCAATCTCATATCGGTGAATCTTTGTTGTGCAACTAATTTTGCGATTTCTTCATCCTTTGGTACAGAAACCGTGCCTTCTTGTTTAGTATCCTTCAATAGTTTCCGTTTTTTCCTATCAAAAGATTCATTATCTTTACCTTCAAGTAACAACTCTTTACTATGCTTCAATGAATATTCTTGGGAATTCAATAACGGTTGTCTGTTGAATGTCAAACTTTGTTGGCCATCTAGTACGTATAATAGATACCACAATTTCAACTTTTCTTTGTTTTTATGGTTCGGCTGGTTTAAGCCATATTCTTTAGCCAACTGCAAAGCCAATCCAGTAAACATTTGGGAATCAGTTAACCAGAAGCTACACAAGACCAAGGCAACAATTGTATTATACGCATCTTTTTCACTATGAGGTCTTGTTAACAATATGGATCCACATAGACTATGCAAATATCCCTTCAACTGATTGGATTTAGAAGACAACGTTGGGTGATGTATTGATGCAATAGTACTAATAGCGCAAACCAATATAGGACAGTGTTCCCAAATTTCATCCACATTAAACTTGGAAATTTCAAACCCAAATAATTGTTGGGAAATATTGGCATTGAAAAATTGAAACAATTCATGCGCTTCTTGCTTGCGTAAAAACCCATCACGGAAATCATCTTGAAACTCATTGTTGTGGATATTGCTATTTGTCTTTGCTCTCTTTGTTGCCTTGTGAGTCTCTGAATCGGTTATCCTCTTTGTTGTCTTGTTGAAATCAGGTGAGTTTCTGAGAGAGTCGTCGGGACTATCTGGTGAGTACGATCTTGAAGATGGATATGAAATACCGTATCCATTTGTTGTTGTATTTGCTGTTTCATGAACGTATTGTTGTTGAAACTGTTGTTGCAGATGTTGCATGAAATGGATTTGATTATTCATTATTACCTGTTGATTCATCTTTAGTAAGTCCACTAAGCTATCAATCTTGTTATCAAATGTACTTAAGCGTTGTTCTATCAGCGACTTCCAGTTTGTGTCTGATGCTGTATGTAAATTAGGAGGATTCCCTGGTGGCACAAAAGGACGTGGTGGAACATGTGGAACATGAGAATTATGATGATTACTAGGAGGAGGAACATGGGAATGGGTGTGGGTGTGTGGGTGACTTGGAGTGTGATTTAGTATGTTATTTGCTGGTATTAGAGGTGGTATAGTTATATTTAACCCACTATGAGGTAATGGTGCTGGATTATTCAATCGTGTTGTTGAATATGGTGTAGATGTTGGTATTGGAACTGGCACTGGTGATGATGATGTTGTTGCTACTACAGGATTAGTTGACGGTAGACGGGAAACATCGTTATTTGAATCTAATGATGGTAAATTCAACGATGGTAACTTCGTGACATACTGACAAGTGGCAGCCTGACCTGTTTTGAGGCATCGCTGACATGGTAGACTTTCGGTATAAACACATTTCACTTTAGATCTTTTACAGTTACAACATGGTTTAGTTCTTTTCTCCTTCTTATCATCTTTCGGCGGCATGCTTGTCGTTCTATACTTTTTTATTTTTCTTTCTTTTGTTGTTGCACCTCCAACTCTTGGTTCTTCTCTTTTAAGTCGATTTCAAAGTTGTTTTTGTTTCATGTGTTCAAGATGTTCCGTTACTACTGATATTTTTTTTTTTATTTTTTTTTTTTTGCTCGGCTTTTTCTTCCGTGTCTCGAGTTTTTACATAATCAATAGTTTCTTTTTCTTTTTTTGTGACTGTTTTAAGTACCCCATTTATCATAGGAATATTATTATTTCTTATTTCCATTGAACCAATAATCTTCCTCAACCTTATTTTTTTTTTTTTTGGTTTTTTTTTTTTTGAAATTTTATGTCGACCTCCACAGTTTTCTTTTGAACGAAATCAACCCACAGTTACTCAATGTCAATGAAAGCTAGAATCAGTTCCTTCTTCAGTAGAAGCAGACAATACGCTGTTGCAGGTGCCAGTAATAATCCATCCAAATTTGGCTACAAAATCTTAAACTGGTACATCTTGCACGATTTACCAGTAATCCCAATCAACCCTAAAGAACAAGAGATTTTGGGTAAAGAAGTTGTTCCAAATGTCACGGAAATCATCAATGCCATTGAACTGCATAAAGATCTTTCCTCCCATAAGACATCACAAGTTGATGGATTAAGTATTTCATTTTTAACTCCACCAGCCATTACTGCCAAAACCTTGCAAGAAATCAGTAAAGTGGATGGATATGATAAAGTCATCAAAGGATTATGGTTCCAACCAGGAAGTTATGATCAAGAGGTGTTGGACTTGGCAGACAAAATTGGTGAGTTTGACAAGGTTATTGAGGAAGATGAATGTATTTTGGTTAGAGGTGAAGAAGGAATGATATCCGCTAACTTGTAAATTCACTATGTAACTATTTACAGAACTGAAAAAAAACCCCCCCCACAACAGTATAGTTATTAAATATATAACCCATTTTTGTTTATAATGGCTTTTTTTCCTCTCTCCCTCTCCATCTTTTGTTGTTTATGTATTTAACCCTATTCAATCTAGTATCTTCTTGATATAGGTCCCCCAACCTTCTTCACCTTCATGCGTTTGGGTACTTTGATCTGTAGTGGTGTTTAATTCGGGTATGATTATTTTGTAAGGAAATGGAGCACTTTCAAGTGAGGTGATAGGGGGTATGTGATCCCGGCACTTATCAATGATATCATACACTTTCCCCATATTATTTTCAAAGTTTCGAATCGACGTTTGGATATTTGCATTTGTTTGATCTAGTGGCAACACTTCAATATCTATACGCCACACTTCCCATATGGTCAATTCCTCTTTATCAACATAACTACTATTCCCGAACCATCCAGTTTTCTTTTTGTTGTTACCTTTGCTTAGGAATTGTACCTCGATCTTGCTCCGGTTCGACGACTCCGTCAAGCTGTGGATTAGTTTATTGATTTTCTCATCAATTAAGGAATCCAAATCCGGTAAGTTGCTTGCCAGGGGATACGTCACATTCATAAACTCATTTGTCACTGGCGTCACGGGTCCAAACAATCGGTTAAAAAATATCGTCCATATGATCCCTAGTGGTTGTGGTTAGTACTTTACTCATCCAACAGATCGCGATTACACAACATATTTGAACCCAAAAGTTGTGCAAAAAAAAAAACAAAAAACAAAAAAAAGAACCTTAATCCAAAAAAAGTTTAATGAATTAAACAATCACATACCTTTCAATGATTCCCTTAGCACCGATCTCTCTGCTACTAGGTCTATTATAAATATCATATCTTTGATAATGAGTTATCTAATCAGTTCATTTAAAAGTTCGTGGGAGGAAATGACACAGGCGTGGATATTTTTTTTTTTCGGGTACAATTGTTGTGCAAGATAGCCAAAAAAAAATATATATTGAAAACAGTTATCGCCTTGGAGATGTTAAGGCGCGAACAACAGCTACAAAAAGATCTGGTTGTCCGTTGTAGTTAAAAATAAAAAATCGTGATAGTATTGTGAAGTTCCCAGTTGAGTGATCCAAAAAGGTTGTAGTAATTGCGACAAATGAAAGAGGGAATACATAAGTAAAGAAAAAGAAAAGTAAGACCGACGCAAAAGCTTGATTAAATTAAGCTTGTATCTAATGTTAGTACGTTTATTCTCTCCTCAATTGACAACAAAGATCATACACTAAAACATATAAATTCCCTTCCAGATTGGGAAGTCGGCCCTTGAAATTCCCACAAAAGAAAAAAAAAAAAATAAAATAAAAAACAGATAATAGAAATTATTTGAAGTGTGGAATAAAAAAATTCCCAAACTCGTTTGCATTACTATTTTTTTTTGTGGGAAGGATAAGAATAAGAAAACATATTTCTTATAGATTCATCAAGGTAATAATCAGACAATGCAACATTCAAGTGCTGGAGGAGGATTTTTCTCTAAAATAAAGGAAAATTATAGTAGCAAACTAGCCAACTTAAATATCTCAGGAGGACCATACGTTGAGAAAGACGGCTCCTCGGAAGATGATACATTAATACATCATGGCTTTGTTAAATATTATGACTCAAAAGGTTTGCCTTATCCAGACTGGTTAGGGGTTAAAACATTCCAATCACAACAAAAACAGCAACAACAGCAACAACTACAACAAGGATACGGTAATCAATATCAACAACCACAAGATTACTCACAATCCAAATACCAACCGGTGCGTCATAATAATTCCTACAACAGTAGTTACTCGGCAAGACAACAGCAACAACAACAAATGCACCAGCAACAACAAATGCAACAACAAGATCCTGCTAGTCCAGAGCGACCAATGGCTGGTGGTTACCAACGTTCATCAAGCCGTTTACAAGATTTATACAACAAATCACGACAACAAACAATTCCAGGACAAGGATACAGGACGTCTAATTCCTATAGCTCTAATCGTTAACAAAAAATAATTCTTAATACATCTGTGTAAAGAAAAAAAATAGAAAAATACAAGTATATAATTATAAATATATATTAGTACAACATTAAAACATTGGACTCTACGACTCATTATTCACTCGCCTATACTCTCGTTCCCAGAAGTTTCTCCCAGTAATAAACCAGTCTGGTAATTTATACTCAGCCGGTAATTTGATCTTTAAAACACTGACGTTTTGAAAAGTTTTGGGGTATTTTTGCGGGTTCTGGTAATATTTAAAATCAACCAAGGTATTAAACTCAACGTGACTAGTACTTCTAGAAAGGGAAAGTTTCCTTCTCAATTTCGGTGACGTTCCAGGGGTCTCAGGACCACCAGAAGGCGATTTTGTATTGTTGTTTCTGAATTTCATATTCTTGTACATGTTATAGCTGTTTTCTTGTGTTGAAGACCGACGTCTGTTATGATTAGCATTATTCACTCTCATGCTCAAGAAATGCTCTCCCCCCATGGATGGTGAACTCTGGAAACTGTTGTTTCTCGGATACGGACTGCGTTTACCATCTAGCGAGTTTAATCGTTTCTTTTGTTCTTTAGAGTTGGAACCACCTTGTTCCACTAACTTCAAAAGGTTTGCTGGGATCTGTGGTGAAGCTGAAAGCAAGTCGTCGTCTAAATCATCACAATAATCATCATCATCTTCATCATCAACAACTCCATAATCCTCATCCAATGGGTCACCTGTTTCAGACAATTCGCCATTCTCTGTGTCAATGGAGTTTGTTCTCAGGTACATGTTACTATTGCCACGGGAATTTCGTCTACTTCTACTTTGATGTTCATATGGGATCAACTCCACTTGCATCAACTCAAGAAACGTTTCGGCGTAGTAGTTGTTTTTGGTTGACATCCCGGAGTAAATCCTATACTCGTTTAAAATCGAATTGAAGTTCCATTTTTGGATTTTCCTTAATATCCCAATCAAAGTTGCCGAACTATCAATCACAAGCATAGGGTAATTCTTTTTGTTGAACATTATCTCAAAAGTCTTTAACAAAATGTTCTTTTCAATCAACATCCATTGGTCCTTACGTGTCAATGATAAAGTATTGCCAAATGTCTTGGGAGCATTGAAAGCAAAATTATTAATCCTTAACTCAACATCACGATCAATGTCTTCTTGGTCTGCTTTAGATGTATTCCCCGTATGTTGATGGTTGGATATTTTCAACCCACCAAGATTAAAGAACTGTAGACTGGGGTTATTTTCTAGGAAATTACCAAGAGCCCGTGGCGGTTTTTCTGTATCTAGAATTATGATGGACTTAAGCTTCAAGGTTTGTAGAAATGGAAAATTCTCACTTTCTAATTTGGTGCTTCTGTAAATGCCAGCCTCAACTATTCCAAAATTTTCAGGCGGTACAAGCATTATTATTGGAGTGGATGATAGAGTGGGTGTGGAGAAGATTGTGGGTGTAGATATTGGACGGTTCAAAAAGATCCGGTGATAATGGGATCACTCATAAAACCAAACCAAAAAAAAAAAAAAAAAATGTCTCGCTTGTTCTATCTGGTCGTA